>JAJGOT010000016.1:1437500-1682500 GCA_022457155.1 Cladopsammia gracilis
CGTTTATAAATTACTTGTTTAATTTCAGGCATAAGTTGAAAGCTGACGATTTCAGACTTTATTGTATTGTTAATTACTACTAGTTGTGACCTCGTCGCCGTCGATGTATGTCTTGACATTTCACTTACCGCCAATATCGACAACCATGTACTGCGGGTTAGGGGCAGACAATTGTCCTTCAACGGATACACTATTCTTCTCTGATGTAGGATCACCCAGTTTCCTATCTGTACAGAAAATAGCCGCGGCCTCCGGCTCTAAAGCAATCAACAACTGTTCTGGATTATCACGTGATCCAATCCCAGCCTATCAAAACCAAATGAAATAACGGAGCTCGTGTTAAAAGCACCTGGCGAAAACTCAATCATTCACAGTTTAATTAGATTTCCTTCTTAACGCCAACTTATACACCAACCGTGACGATGGGTGAGGGGAGTGTTAATATATAGGCGCCTGTGATGTGCTCTACAAGATAAGGCAAGTATTATGGGTCGATGTCGTCCGAAAAAGCGGACAAGATCGCAGGCATCGCAATTTATATTTTGTAAAAAAATGGCTAGACTTCATGCTACTTATGACGTCAAATCTCGTTATTATAGCAACCGATTTTCCCCAATCTTTGTCAAAATGTGTCCAAGGGATAAACGAACAGCTGTTAGAGACGACATATGCTTACAATAGATGCTTTCGTTCCAGTGAACATGTATCTGTCTTAGCATTTTGTCTCACTGTACGTATATTTCGTGTACCGGCATTAGATGTGCTCTGACAATGTACAGCCTGTGTGCTGCACTTGACAGATCAAAGCCTTAAACTAAGGGCGCTCTTATTGATGGTCTCTGCAACTACGTATACATCTGTGAAAACAACTATCCCTTTAATTGTGTATAACTGTGACGTCAAGTAATGGTAGGGGTTTAGTTGTTTTCATACCTCATAAGCCGCTTCCCTCATGAACTGCTTTGCTCGTGGACTCCATATTGCGGGAACAGTTAACACCCACTGGATATCTTCGGCTTTGAAACTATCATCTCCAGTCTCCTGTCGAATGATATTGACTGCTTCCTCTCTTAGAAACTTGATGGAATGTGCAAACACTGTTTTGGCGGGCAAGCTCTGTCCATTGGCAGCTTCTATCTTGGTATCCAGATTCAGATTCTGGTTAAATGTGAAAAGGGAGAATTGATCAAAAAAGGATACAAAAAATAACGCGGTATTTGTTAATTTTTATTGTCGTTATTCGATAACCGATACGAACATTCCTGTATATCAGGAGAGACGTTGAAATACAAGAGACAAAGTCTCTTGTGGAATATTATTTGCGATATTTGGGAGTGTCAGTGATCAGTGATACATGTGCATAATTTTTTTACACAAATATGTTTCTTAGAATTATTGCTTTAGTTTATAATGAAATGTGCAATTCGAGTCTTCATTAATATTTCGTATAGCGTGATGCAGTTTGGTTATTGTGCTCTCTAGCCAAAAGCTATTATAAAAAAATCTGCATTAATAAGGCTAACAGTGACATTTTGTTTCAGGGGAATCACTAAGTTTTAAATATAAACTTGCCTCACTGCTGTGCAAACACATCTTGAAATGTTGGAAAAACAAGTATTCCTTTTCTTCAAACACACTGCTTAGAGTGGCATACTTCTCTATTGCTTTGTATCCAAATGAGTTAAAAGACTGGTCTGGGTTAAGCAGCAGGCATGTAGGTGTCTTGCTTGTCCGATGACCCAGTTCATTCTTCCAGTCTCTGTTCATAAAAATCGCGTCTTCACCTTCTTCCTTGTTGAATGAAAACGCGAATCCACTGTAAGTTGTCCCAAAGTCGATGGCTACAGTTGCAAGGTAGGACTTCTCAAGATGTAGAAGAGAGTCGCTGAGATCTGTTCAAACAAAATACGTCCATTAAGGTAACTCCATCGAAAAAGAAGTTAAAGTGAAGTTTATTTAAAACTTTGCACAGTCATTTATTACATCTAGTACATCAAAAAATATAATAAAAAGAGGGGTTCACCATGTCCGTCAGGGGCGGATCCAGGAATTTCTGAAATGGGGGTCCGGGTGCATATGCCTCGAAAATTTTTTCCGATTTTACCCTCTAAAACGCCATTTCCGGCATTCCTGAGAGTCGAAAAGCGTTTTTTTTAGTCAAAAACTTGACCATATCAAAGTCTTTCCCCTTTTCGATGAACATCAGCTCAAACTGGATACCAGTGTCTCTCTTCCAATTTTAATTGTTCTACGCATGCGTAGTTTCAGTGATTCAGCAAATTTGAATTTGATAACAACATCACGCAACATGGCGGACTCGCGGGTGAAGAGAGAAGTGAAGCCTCCGAAGAGATTCGTGGAGGAATTTAACTTTCAGCGATCTCAAGTTCGAGCCAAAAGAAAGATGACTAAACAAGACAAAACTCTGTACGAAATTGAAATAATTGATATCGACAAAGCCCAATATAAAGTCAAGATTCACTACAAAGGATATGCTTTTTGAATTCAACGAGTGGAGGTCGTGTGTTGAACTTTTATAATACTGAAACAATTTCTGAATTTGCTTGTTGAAGCGGTGTAGTATCCGGTTATTCAAAAGTACTCCTGTGATGTTGGACCTTTCCAAAATATCCTCTACTATTCCCATAAAGGCAGGTCTGTCTTCGATCTCTGCAAATCTCGTCTTCGTCTTTAACTCTTTCTTAATTGATATAGTGTAGGTCAGATAGCTAAGAAAAAAAGAAAAAATCAATATAGAGACCTTGCAGTAATATCCCAAAATTAGGCAAAAATACTCAGATATTAACTCTTTGTGGCTTACTTTTTAATTTCCTTTATGAACATTGGTGTATCGCCACGAGGACCTCCATGAAAGCCTTCATTATTCGTGTTCTCATCGCGAGGAGTAGCTTCAGCGACGAGGATGATAAAAGCGCACGATAAACAAACTTCATAATCTTCCCTGCCATAAGGCCGACAGTAAATTTTTGCGAACCCCAACGAATTTGGTATCAAAACGCGCCAAATTTAACGAACATTTTGAAAACGGTGGGGACTTTTGCGTTACATCCTGACTTTACGTGATACCCGGCTTAGTCTTCCACGTAGTCAGAAAATCACTCGGATTTTACTTGTAAACAAACTCGAATGCGTAATGTTCGAACTCGAAAAGCCGACCCTAATTTTTTCCCGATTGACCCGAAACATGATTTTTATGGTGCTCTATATATTAAATTTACCTTTTCCGTTGTGGATTTTTCGACATTTTGCGTTGTTTCTACGAACGAAGCCAAAATGTTCGAAATTGAATGATTTTAAAAGGGGTCTAAATTGCGCAACGTGACGCGGATCAAATTTAGTGACCTGATGTTAAACGTGACTTTCATATGATTAGTCAATTGATGGAAGTAAAACAACCCTTATTTCCGAAACATTTATTTCTGGCAATGAAATGTTAGTATTTTTCTTATGACAAGAGAACGGTGAAACACCTCAAAGTTACCAAACAACAACAACAACAACAACAACAACAACAACAAAAAGAGAAACTAATGAAATGATCGGGAAATTTTAGCATCTGTGCACTCCTAGTTTATTGCCTAAAACTAGATTGTTAAAGTGATTTCATGAGATGGAAGGGAGGGGGGGTAGTGTCAACTTTTGTAAATTTGGTGGATAGCTAAGGTCACTGTGATCATGTATGAGCAACAGGTAGGTCTGATGTGTTTTTCTAACCAGCCTGTTTAGTGACTGTAAGAGAACAGAACCCCTTGCCCCATGATAATTCTTTTCAATCTAATACAGAATTATTTATGAAGGTTATTTGCATTCTTGCTCCCATGACCGTACAGTCTCTATATATAGCTCTCTTCATTGCTGGTCAGGGGTTATTTTGCTTGTACAGCAAAGGAAAATCACATGATGTGTGAGAGACTGAAAATCAAGAAACCCGTTTTCTTGGGTTATTTTCTTTTGGAGACTGCAGTGTTGCTTGTCCGCATCCTGGTGTGCGGTAAAAGCAAAGCCAGGCTTGACGGGTAGAGAGAAAGTGTGACGTCACAGAAGTACACGTGATGAAGTGGCTTTTTCCAAATCTAAACCTAAAAAGTCCATTCTCTGACAAAGGAATTAAATTTTATGGATCACGAAAGGCCAAATTACATGATTTCAAACTGACATAAATATTATCAAAACTACCATATGGGGCAGTATAGCTATATAGCCGTGTCAGTGTAAATATTTTTAAAATAGATAATTACTGAGGCTCACAGCATTATCGGGTATATTGAATTGCGGGTAGCTGAAGGCTCAGCCCCTGTTGCTTTCGTGACGCAGATATATAAGGTCGGTACACACTAGGCGACATGTCGCTGCAACACGTCGCGGCAACAAACCACACCTTGTGAACAGGTGGGGCGACAAGTTGCTGCAACAGCTCACGGCAACACAAGATTTCGGACGAGGGGGAATGTTAACTAGTTTCACCGGAGGAGTACTTTTTAAAGTAACGTAAAGCTGACGTACAAATATTGTGCCATCTTTCCTTTATTTCTTCTTCATTTTTCGGTAGATTCGACCGCTCCAACTTTGCCACCAAAGGCATGATTGCCTTCCTTTGGGCTTGTTTTTTGCCATAGTCTTTATGACCTTTGTCCCAAAGTATTCAGTTCTCTTTATAAAATTGAATTAACATCTTCGTGGTGGTCACGTTCCATGCTGAACTGGAAGAAGAATCCTCAGATTGCTCCGATTTGTCTTCCACATGTTCAGTCGCCATCTTGAAAGGGTCATAAAAAGATCACGGGAAAATGAATGTTGCTCTTTGATTGGTTGATTAATGTTTTGTTGCAGCGATATATTTGCAGAAGCGTTCACACGCTGCGAAACGCTCCGATATAACAAATTTTAATCTTTTTGTCGCCGCAACAAGTCGCACAAATTCTGTCTGATTTGATTTTCTGCAACATGTTGCTGCGACAAAATTTTGTTGCAGCGACAAAGATTTTGTTTAAATTCTCCAGTACACACGAAGCGATTTGTCGCTGCGACATGTCGCCGCGACGTGTTGCAGCGACATATCGCCTAGTGTGTACCGACCTTAAAGGTCGACAGAGTAATTCGTACCCACTCACTCGCCAGAAATTATATATTGTTATGTAGACAGACTATAAATACAAGAAAACTAATATTTTTTTCAAAGAAAGGCTAAAGGAATAGTGTGCTTTAGTGATACAGTTGGAAATAATAAATATTTTGTTGCTGTATGTTGCCACGCGTTTGCCAAATTCGGCGACGCAATACTTTGAATCTACCGAATCTGTGGAATAATTGCTGCCGGCAGGCAGTCTACTCGAGAATCTAGAATTCTGTCCTTCTGTCCTTCTGTCTGTCTCGGTTTTCCGATAGTAACAATGAAATATTGTTTGAGAACCAATCAAGAGCGGTAGAAGATCTACGAAACCGTCGGCAGTCTCGGGAGAGCCTCGGCATCCAATCAAAACAAAGTAATGACAAGCCGACTCGAGCATGCATAGGCGATGCACGACTAAGCTGTTTCTGTTTCGACGCCATATTGGACTGGTTTTCAAGCTGTTTTGCTGTCCATTCGACTTGGTAATGTCTAAAAGTACGCTGGAAATCAGTTAAACATGGACAAAGGTTCTTCTCAGGGCCAACGTAGTTGCTGGATCTCTGTTGAACAAGACCCTGTGGGAGCGTATACATGTATTTAGCTTGGGCGTCGTTGTATTACTGTTAGGCATATTGGAAAATAAGCCTACATGTCTTGGGAATCTGCTAAGGAATCTGCATGCACGTTAGTTCACGATTTGATAATAGGTAGTATTGGGATAGTGTGAGCACGCTAACAAAGAAGCGCGTTAATCTTCAAAAACAAGAAGACGGAAGCGTGCGAGATCGCACGCAAATTATTAAAATAGCGTGTCCACTGTGTCAGAATCTTTCAGTTTATTTTGTCTGGTCCGGAACCGGGGTCAAAACAACTTTTCAAATTGAGAGTTTTGCTGGAAGTATTCCAGCCATCATTATAATAAATTTTGAATGAAACTTATAAATTTAATCAAAGTTAACGACAGAAGTTCTAATTTAGGGCGAGAGAAACAAATTTAGCCCTTTCTATATTTTTTCAGTTGAGGTAAAAATGTTGCAATTTGCATAATGTGAAAAGTAATTTGAAACCTTCCCGGTAACGCAACGCATCTTGCAAAATATATCCAATTTTTAATATTCCTCCGTATCCGAAACAAAGAAAAGAAAATGAAATGAAAAAAGTGATCACTTTGAGGTTATTTTCGCTCGAGAAACATTCACAGCGCAAGCGAAACTCGCAAGAAACGATCATTGTTTACATCTTCATCGGCGGTGAATTTTTGCACCCGAGGCTGTTTTGTTCCTCCAACTTCACGACTATAAAAATTCATGAAAGGCAAACAACCGAAAGAAGTGAAATAAATTGGGATTCCTACCACGCTTATATTTCTTCCTTCGCTGTCCAGTGTTCACTTTTTATTAAACAAACGTCATGTTTTCGTCTATAAAATCTGACGCGGATGATTCGAGAATCGGGAAAATAACCAGCACGAAATCAAGACAAATAGACTATTTGCATGTGGGAAAAATCTGAGACCTTCCGGAATGCACAGAACTAAAGGATTTTTGCCAAATTCCACGGCGATGGCGTAAATTTGATTTACGCCAACCCGACGTTTTCAAGATTCTTATCCAGCTTAACCAGCACACTACCAGCATCTCGCAATGAGGCAGCACTTCACTTCCAATATGGAACTCATCGCCAGAAATCAGGGACATTGGAGCAGCGAATTTTCGTGCGTCTTACACTGCGATGTCGCTTCATTGGTATACACCGCTGTTCCACCCTACGGGCTCAAATTCGTTTGGTGCGGCTTCGATGCGACAAAAATGTTTGTGTTAAATAAAGCGTATTCAGGCCCATTTAGAAACCACTGACCGAAATAATTCGCTCGCAGTTGAAAACAACAAGACTTTAGCTTTTGAATGAGGGATTTGCAGCAAAATTTGGAGCATTCTGTGCCCAAATATCGCAGTTCGAAGACAGCGAACTTTAAGACTTTAGCGTGGACTGTTGGTGGAAATGATTTTTACAGCTCTGAATGATTTTTGAAAGCAAAAAGCAGGGCGAAGGAACCATCGTAGAAAGCGAGAATGCGATGATCGTCAGTTCAGTCGGTGCTTCTTCTCAGACGATTGCGGCAAGTTGACTACCCCCATCACTTTACGAACTATGGTGCCTCGAAATCCCGTTTTGAGTGAAAATCGGCATTAATGGCTTCTAAAATAGAGAGCATTGTATGAGCGAAGCTTCGGAAATATGTTTTGTTGAAAAGCAGGGCCAGTAACAATTGTGGGGAAAATCAAGCTTACAAAAACACTTGAAAAGATGTTCATAAATTTACCCGGAATGCGGCAAATATTCCAGGTAAGCTAAAAGCCAGCCAATTTGATTTTGTTTTATTTCTGCCATACAAAGCCTTCTAGTGTTTGGCGGCCATATTGCTACTGAAACTCGCGCACGCGCGGTGAACGTGGCCGCTATTTCTGGCGATGACTAGTTCTAGAAATAAACAATTGTAAAATCAGAAGCCAAATCATTGCAAAATACAAATGAAAAAAATTACATTTGTAAGGGTATCAAACTGAACAATTCTAATATAATTTAATGGGGAAATCACCCAATACATTTTTTGAAGACTTGACCAATATGACATTTCGCCATTGTATTCACATCAAAAACATAGGCAAACATACACTGCATACAATGGCCTTGGACCTACAATAGGAGTGATCAGGATAATTCTAAAAGTCGTTACCTGTAAGCGACGAAGTCATGTTCAGTTTGCCCAATTTTTCTTTAGCAAAATGCTTTACAGATATAAGCAATAACGGCGCAATGGCAGCTTGAAGCTTCGCACATCTCTAACTCAAGGGAAATTTCCCGGAATTGTAGAGAACCAATGGTGTATCGACTGATAAGTGCATGATAACATCTGATGACTAAGTAAATTTTTTTAAATTTGTAAATCTCATACTGAAAACTGGGAATACCCAGACCTTATATTTGTATTCACAGTTCACTTTAATTCTTTTTTTTCCCTTGATGTTATAAAAAAGGATAAAAAAGGACTAAAAATTCAGAAAAAAAACTTATAGTCCATTAGTACAAAACTCAATGAGCGTGGCAACTTCCGGTTTTCCTCGAAAGTGAAAGCAAGAAAGCGGAAGTCGAATTTCGACGTTCTATTTGTAAATGTATTTATAGTCAGTCAATTGGTAAAGTCATTTCAAAATAGGCTTCGTAACTGATCGCGTTCGAAGAACGCAATCCTAATTTCGTGTTGGAGACAAATTTGAGATTTTTTGGTAGACGGTCTTCCAAATGGCTCCCCCCTATTGTTTTTTTTTCAGGGGCTCATTTCCGCCGGAAATCCCTTCGAACGCGTCTCCATGATCTGTGATTACTGCTAGTATTACTCAGCTGACGTGATGAGTGTTAGAATTCAGTTTGTCATTGCTAGCATATTTATTCAAAGCCTCTCGTGAGATTGGCAGTATTAAATAGTAAAACATGTCTGGGGACGCATAAGAAGATCGATCATTGGAAACCAATCGAATTGATCAATAATCAATATAATCAGTTCATTAATATTGACTGACATCAGTAATCGGTGAAAATCGATAGTCATAACGAGAACCTGACTCGTCCCCAGTCGTCTCTCAATTCACGAGAGGAGCGCGAGGTGTGATGGGAAGGAGGAAAGAGTGTATCCCTTGGTTAAAGAGCCCGTTCTAGTCTTCCACGCCAAATACTAATAATGAGAGACGACTGGGGACGAGTCAGAACGAGAACATCCTTGACAAGCAATTTGTTTATTGTAATTGGACTCTTACAATCTAGAGAGTAATCGGGCGAGTAATTTCATACAGAGAAATGTATGGGAAAATCACGGATTCTCTAAAATTGGGTAAATAACTATCTATGTTGAAATAACGTTTATCTACCTCAAATGTGTCGTTTACTTGTGTCTTGTACCGAATTTGAAGCCATTCCGACGCCATTTAGCGAAGTTATTCGAAGTCATTGTTTCCCCTTCAGGGGAGACTACGACTTCGAATAACTTCAACTTCGAATAACTTCGCTAAATGGCGTCGGAATGGCTTCAAATTCGGTACAAGACACAAGTAAACGACACATTTGAGGTAGATAAACGTTATTTCAACATAGATAGTTATTTACCCAATTTTAGGGAATCCGTGATTTTCCCATACATTTCTCTGTATACCATGCTGTCGCATACACCACGTATGTAGCTTGGGAAGCCTGTGATTATCCCTGAATTTTAAGACACCAAGTTTACATTACACGCTTTAATGGCATCAATAACAACATTCGAGATTAAAATGTCTATGTTGACTTGTTTCTTCTCGAAACGTGAAGGATATACTCTTTCAGTTCGTAACGAAGAGGGAAACAGCACAAAAACAGAGAACCCACATGACTGACGCTCGCACAAACTTGGTGCCCAGTTACAGCTACCCAATTCCTAGATACTTGGTGTATCCCTGATCATAATGTATGGTACTTCATGTATCCCTTATTGTAATGTATTTAGATATATTGCAGTGTAATTTAGGGTTGGATTACAGTATCTAGGGTTGAAGCACTGATTTTAGTATTTAGGGTTAAGCACTGATTCCAGTATTTCCAGTGTATCGAAAGGGTTAGTTCTTATATATGGTATGGGCTGGCAGCATATTATCTTATATCCCTTAAAAATTACAATTTCCAGCAGCCAGTCCTCGGTGGTACAGTGGATAGTGTGCATGGGTTAGATTATGCGGCCCGGGTTCGATTCCCCAATTCTGCTGTTTTTATCTTCTTTTTCTACTGAAATAAAAACTAAGTGTTTAAATACAAAATAATAAGGGATACACCAAGTACATACCATCCAATTACAAAAATAACCGCACGAAAATTAGTAATAGTAATTGGACTGAGTGAAGTACAATTTCCAATATAACAATTGTAACAAAATTAGTAAAATTAAAATATACCAAAATACTAATGAATTTTAATTAATTAGTATTTAACTTAAAAGTTAAACTAATTACATAATTAAATAGGTCACACAAGTATAAAATGATTACTACATCGCAAGCCTAACATCCAATAATTCATACTAATTAAAATTTAACTCTTCCCTAATATAAAAATCAACTGTTTAAAATTCAAATTTAATTAACACGAAACTTACGAAAATTAATTTTGCGAATTGTTCTATGGAATTCCTTTAAACTGGCAAATTCGATTTTCATTCGTCAGCGAATTCCATCCTTTTTCAGCAATAACAAAATTCGAGATTAAAGAGTCTATGTGGACTTTATTGTACTCAAAACGTCAAGGATATTTTCTATCAGTTTAAAAGCAGGAGGAAAATAGGAAAAAAGAACTTATTAAAGTGCACCTGACTGACGCGCGCGAATTATTAGATGTCCAATAGGCTCTTTGCATAACGTCATAACATGACATGCATAACAATAGTGCCATCCAGTCACGGTTTAGTGATCGGAATGTTTCATTATCTATTCATTGTTTTGGAAATCCCACTGTTCTCCATGCCATCCAGTCACTCATTGTTTTGAAATATTTGTGACGTTATGCAAAGGGCCTGTTACAGCTATCCTATTTAAAAAGTTGTAATTGGATAGCTATAATTTGGACAACCACGTGAACGCGCGCCAATTACGTAACACGGATGACCAATCACAATCGAGAATTTTGTTATTGATAAGATTACGTAAGAATTAGGCGCGCGAACCTATCACAATCGAGTACGCACTATTTTGTTTTTGATCTCAACTGCTTTAATTCCGTTCATGCATCGGAAATGTTCCGTCGGCTACTGTAATTCTTGTGCCATCAATGGCACATAGGTTAAATCAGTCAGTCAGTTAAATCGTCAGCTTCTTTTTTTACTTCCATTATTAAAACTTGATATCCTAGGGTAGATCCATCTAGTAAAACGTTTGAAAAATGGTGGGAATCAAGGTGGCAAGCTCGAGAAAAACAGCTCATAAGTGAACAAGAAGAGAGGTATTGTTACTAGCTTACTGTCTCAGCATTTTACGGTATATAGACTAGTGCATTCCAACGAAATGGTGTGGCAGCATTTACGGTTTATGGTGCAATACAACGAAATGGTGTTTTAACTACAACCACGTGCATAATCTTGTCGCTGCTTTTATTACGAACACCTCAATAATATCAACACTTCTTTACATATTAAGTAATGATCCGCATAAGAAATCTTTTGAATGAAAGCTATTGAGCAGTACATTTCTATGATAATTGGTTTAAATAGTGTACTGAAAATCCGTGTACAAAAGATGGTTTTAAAGTAACTTTGGGATCTGTGGATGAATGATGATGATGTTTAAGTGTGAACATTCACATGAAAGCTACCGAGCAGTGAGTTTTACATGGCGATGACGATTTAATTTGCTAAACAGGGTGGTGCATGATTTTTACTTTGCAGGTTGTAAATTCTTGCAATAAAAGTGTGACTATACGTAAGATCGCCAAAAAGAATGAACATCGTGACGAATTAGACCCTTGTTAACAACCAATAGGTAAAGAGAATTTCAATAACATGTGCTGCGGTACTTGGCCACATTCATTCAACAATGCACGCTAGACGTGAATGAAGAAAATTTAAACATTCATGATTTTAGCAGAAGTGTTTTAATCACAGAAGTGTATTTCGCAATACGGAAATAAACAAAATGAATCGAAATGACCCATTTATGCGATGGAATAATGAAACTGTTAAGACTTTTCTCCGTTAGAATACCATTAATCTAGTTTATTTACACAAACTGAAGTCGTAAACAATTTTAGTTCGCACGGTAGCTAAAAATAGAAAAAAAGTGAATGAAAATTTAATATGCATAAGGAAGTTTATTGAAAATGGTGTTTCTTAAAATGGCGAGTTTTGTTATTCTGCCGATGACGTTGTTTTCGAAAACTTCATAAAGTATCTGTGATTGTTGTACTCAGCCAGAAAATATGTCTGTAGTGGCTATACAATTGCTTTTATTGTTGTTCAATTAACTTGTTTTATCTTAGTGATCTACAGCAAGCGAAAAAAGATATAACTCGATCAATGAAAGACATTAAATTTAAAAGAATTAGATGCAAGCCAGCTACGCAATAGACATTATGCAAATAAAATTGGAAATCTGATCAAGGTTTTAATAACATTTAATGCAGCTCACTCAAATATTAATCCCTGCCCCTTAAAGCCAAACCTGTGTGAAGTGCAGTATAGTTCTAACATTTCATTCCGATCTGTGAATGAAATCTTTTGAATGAAAGCTATTGAGCAGTACATTTTTATGATAATTGGTTTAAATAGTGTACTGAAACTCCGTGTACAAGAGATGGTCTTCAAGTAACTTTGGGGCCTTTGGATGAACGATGATGATGTTTAATGTACCAGTCAATTCCAAAACCGCCCATCCCCCCCCCCGGGCAACCCCCCGGGCTTTTGACTTTTTAAAAAAAAAATTGTCAAATGCCCCACTATGTGGGCAGTTTATACGGTCAAATGCCCCACCGTCCGGGCAAGGAGGGATTTAAGTAACAAGTTACAGTGGATTTCAGCTTACTTTGGCCTCGCCAGTTGCCAAGTTCATTGGCAAATTTGATACTACGTTGCGAAGTTGTTAATTACATTTGTTAGTTTGCCAACCAAATTGCGAACTTTGAAACGAAGTTGGCAACTTCGGTGCCAACGAAGCCTGTATGTAAAGTCTGAAGTTGTTCTTAAACGCTATTTGCGAAGTCAAAACAATTTTCAGCCGATCTGGATGGTTTTCTTTAACATTATTTTGTAGACTTGCCAAGACAAATCTATAAACTGGTGCTGTTCAGATTGTTTACAAGGTGAGATCACGTACGCTGTAAGATGCATGCCACTATTTCAGTTGTGGTTTTGAATTCGACCAACATATAAATCGTATATTATCTTTCATGTTCACTTTAAATATCTAAATCTATGCTTGTGCTGTCGTCTGTTGTTTATATATCTCTTACCTAGATTTAGTTGCAGCGAAAAAATAGAACGAACATATGTTTCGAAATACTATTTAAAAATGTGAACAAAGATCTTGCTTAGTCACTCTCGTTTTGTGCGTTGATAGAAAAAAAACAACGCAACAGACACGTGGAACCGGAAACAATGGATTACGAAATCTTTTACCTTGCGACCGCTAACCAACGTTTTTGTTGAAGTCAAATGCCCGCCCCGTCGGGCCTCGTTTCACGTCAAATGCCCCACTATGCGGAGCTAACCTCTCGTCAAATGCCCGGGGTATGCCCGGGGGGGGGATGGGCGGTCTTGGAATTGACTGGTACATAAGTGTGAACATTCACATGAAAGCTACCGAGCAGTGAGTTTTACATGGCGATGGTGATTTAATTTGCTAAACAGGGTGGTGCATGGTTTTTACTTTGCAGGTTGTAAATTCTTGCAATAAAAGTGTGACTATACGAGTATTCTCGAGTAGTCTTTCGGAAAAGTTGTCAAATTTGATGAAAAGGTTAAGCAAAAGATGAATCGGACCATAGAGAACACGAAATACCAAATCAACTCGCTTTTTTGTCAGAACAGTTTTACAAAGACAACAAAATTAAATCAGAGAAAGTATAAAACGACACTTCTTTGTAGATCGGCGGTGAATTTTGGACAGTATTGCTCTCCACGCTCTGAAAAGATTGACGAAAGTGAATTCGTGCTCATTTCGAGGGGGGCGTGTGCCTGAGAATGGTGCAAAAACCCCTGACCTCGTTTTTGTCCTTCAAATAGACACATGCTCTTGAATCATTGGTACAGATTTACCACTGTATATAATTGTAACTGCTACTAGCTTGCACCAAAGCTTACCTCAAGTTGTGCACTGAATCAAAATCGGTTCTTCTTCCTTCTCTCAGTGGAGCTTTGACCGAAATGACTGTGAAGATAGGTGAGCATCGGTTTACTTAACCTAATACGTTCTTTGCATTCCCTACCAAAGAATTGCATCTATAAATACACTGAATGTGGAAATTTGGATATAATTTTCTGTTTTAACCAATCAAAGCAAGCCGTCACTTGAAAGACTTGTAGTAACGTGTTCCTATTTAATCTCTCCCTTTCTAGCAAGTTTCCTTAAGGAAATTCTTCTCTTTTTCACTGAAATTTTTTTTTATACCTTTCGTTAATACTTTTAAGTATTAACGAAAGGTTTAAAAGTTTCTGTCTTTGCAGCACATAGCATACAGTACCATTGATTCACAACAGCAAAGCTCAGGACAGAAAAGGGTATCAACGAGTTTTAAATTTAGCCTACAAAGAGAACATACTCCTCATGTGCACATATTTCACGCAAATGAAATTTCTTCTGACTAGCTATCAAGTTCATTAATGCAACTTATCTTTTCAATTTATTATCAGTATATATCTTATTAAAGATTTTAATCATTTAATTTTAATTTTAATTTTAACATTTAATTTTAATTTTAATTTTAACATTTAAAAATGTTTTGCTTTACAACTAAAAATATTCAAGGAAAAAAGAAAGGCCTTACTCCACGACAGACATGTACTAAGTTATCAGTCGTGCTGTTCGACGTTTTCTGACGGAAAACAAGTTAAGTGGATGAATAGTTCATTTCTTCTGTGGAACATCAATTAATTATAAATGTTGCTAATGTCAACAAAAACAAATAATAGCTTTAGCACCCGAAGAATAATATAGTTTTAAGAACATTTGTTGATCCAGTTATAAGCCTGTGGCAGTTTGGAGTTACAAATAGAATGAAAACACGAATAAATAACGAGGCATTATGTGTATCAATCCTTTCACTGCAAGCAAACTCCAAACAGAGTTACATCTTGCAAAATATTCAAAAATAAACAGCACCACACGGAAGCAATCCTCAATAGCTAAACCTAAATCTTAAGACTACCTTCTACAACATGATAATAGCACAACAGGAAAGAACACTTCTATAGCTTTTAATAAGCCATCCTTTAGAGTTATCATCATATACTTCAAAGTTAGAATTACCTTGAATAACCTAAAAATAGCACCGCAGATATTAAAGTACTGCACGATAGCTTCTATCAGTCACTTGGTAACCAAGCCTCTTTGGTTTGCCGCGTGGAACAGTGGAACTTTAGAGTTATCATCATATACTTCAAAGTTAGAATTACCTTGAATAACCTAAAAATAGCACCGCAGATATTAAAGTACTGCACGATAGCTTCTATCAGTCACTTGGTAACCAAGCCTCTTTGGTTTGCCGCGTGGAACAGTGCTTGAAGCGATCTCCCTTTTTTTATAAGATTATTCACCACTCCCCCTCGGGGAGGGGGGTGGGGAGTTGGAGGGAAGTGGGATAAAAAGTTAACACCCGCCGCGTAGAGTTCCGAAAGCTTCAATTATCATAATCAGCTAACTTCCTAACTACAAATAAGAGGTACAATATAAAAAAAATAAAAACTGCTTTTCATGGAGGCCGTGTTCAAAAAACTTTACTTAAAAACTATGGCGACTTAGTTTTGTCTTATAAATTCGACTTAGTTTTGTCTTAAATTCGCAAAACTTAGTTTTGTCTTAAATTCGCTTAATGAAGACGCTAGTCTTAATGCTGTGGGTAAGTTGTTCCACAACTGAGCTCCATAGAAGGAGAAGGAGAAGGGAAGGAACGCCTATAAGAACCGGGCTATTCACCTTACGCCCACCGATTTCGTTGTAATCGAATTACGTCAACTGTCAATGCGTTCACCAATCAGAAACTGGATGACTTCCAGCGCGGGAATTTTCATGTTTACCACCCAGCGCGAATAAGCCAATCAGAATTTTTGCGGCCACCAGCGTCCGCAAAAATGAACAAATGGGGGGTCTTTATTGCATGCGTCCTTTCCCTCTCTCTCCCCAGTTTCCTTCTCCCCGACGCCTGTTACGCAGGATACGAAAGTAGCGGCCCCCGTTACTTTCGAAATAAACAGGTCTTAAGGGCCGCCCCTCACGGGTAGCCGCTACTTTCTGGCACCTAAAATACGTGATGTTAAACACCACCGCGGAATAGGCATAATGTCACTTTAATTCTTTCTTCCTCATGGATTCTTGTCCTTGGCATTATTGTACAGTAAAACATTAAGCTATTCCATCTGCAGGAGACTTTGGACCTCAGTATGGTATTTTCGATTGGACCGTTACTTTCAGGTGGACCGTTACTTTCGGGGGACCATTACTTTCAGGTGGGGCGTTACTTTCGGGAATTACTAGAATGGTCTGAAAATTGGACGAACTATCTTTCGTAGTGCGTCGTTCAAGACGCATTTCGAAAGATAATTCGTCTAGACGGATAATGCGTCTTGTGCCCGTCTTTATACTAGAGACACATAATCAGACGAACTACAAATGTTTGCCCAAGTTCGTCCAGACGGATAATGCGTCTCTAGTTGTTCGTCCCGTCTTTACACTAGACACAAAACATGACAGACGCCTGGACGTCTGGACGGATAATGCGTCTGCAGTATAAAAACGGCCATTAACGTTACTTTCGGGTAGCCGTTACTTTCGGGAAGCCACTTGTTTTGGAACTCTACGGTATTTCAAAAAAATGAAGCGCCCAATATCTTCCTAATACGGACCACACATGCTGCAATCCCGGACGGAATAAAACGAGAAAAACCCGGGGGGGGGGGTACTCAACAAAGTTTTGTACGGGGATGCTCCGCCCCGAGGTTCAAACCCTTACCCTTTCATATACCGTCTTTGACAGAAAAGGTACCCCTTTCATATACCTTTCATTGAAAATGGTACCCCTTTCATATACCTTTCAATGAAAATGGTACCCCTTTCATATAGCCTTTACGTGCGTCTGTTTGATATAGTTTGAGCTAGTTTGAAAGGCCTTTTTTATAAGACTTAAATGGCAGTTTTCCCTACCTTTTTTACCGCCTCGACGGCGTGTTTTCGGTACCCTATCCTATTCTTCGTGAAATACCTACCCTTTCATATACTTCAACTCGTTAAATCACGACCCTTTCATATACCTCCAGCCTCAAAAAGGTACCCCTTTCGGGCGGAGCATCCCCGTATAGCCCATTATAGGGAGTACCCCCCCCCCCCGGGGAGAAAAAAGACCTCCCCTCTCACCAAATTCAATGATGAATTCGCGCTTAAACCAAAACGCGCCATTTTTCCATCAAAAATAGGGGGTGGGGTTGTTGAAATTTCTCATTATGATTTTAAATACAGTTGAAACTAACGCAAGCGACCACCCGGAGATGGTCGCTAATGAGAGGCCAAACCTCACAATTCAGTGAAATGGATTCGTGAGCGGTCCATTTTGAAGTGCCTATAACCCTTAATCCATATTCTCAGAACCAACTTTACGTACATTGAATAGTGAAATATTTCTTGTTTTGAACGTCGCGTTAGTGAGTTTCAGAGAATTTACAAAATGCTTTTAAATTAGATATAATTTAGGGAGCCAGCGTGGTCGAGTGTTTAGGGCGCTGGACTTGAAATCCGAGTTCGAGTCCCGCTCTGACCATCAGTTGAAGTTGTTTTCACGGTAGACCCGTGTTTAACTCCTCGGCCACGCTTGTAAAATAGCCAACTGGCCTGCCTCCTACCAGCTGGGATTTTTAAAATGTTATGTTTAATTTGCAAGATATGTTTCCATATTTGAGTGGCGTGCCTGTGAATTAGCTGGATAGCTAAGTGTTCGTTCAATATGAACAACATTTACATTTTACGTCGACCGATGACTTTGCAATTATTTCTACGTCAATTTACAATGCGCAGTCCACAGCTTAGGGTGGTTTTCAATTGAGTGTCGTAAAACCAAAACCAAACTAATTACTCTGACCATTCACAGAACTCGCAGACAATCTGACGAACCAATCAGAACTCGAAGCATAATACTCCTATACCCGGTCGGCGTCATCTAATAAGTATTTTGTATAGCTCATTAACGGGAAGTTCAAAACAAGATACCAAAAAATTGCCCCCTGAAAGGAGACATTTGCTCCGGGCGTGCGCGTTACTAAAATGAACTATTGTCCATGCGCAGTTGAGCTCGAACGGCCTGGGCGCTAGTCCGCGCAAGTCACCAATAGAAGCCAAAATAGGCTCATTCGAAGCATATTGCACTGAAAAAATGGCAAAATGACGGGATTTTTTTTCGCTCCAACTAAATCATATTTCCAGAAACGTTAACAAAGGCAACTATAAAAATAAAAAGCATATTAAGTTTCATCGCGCCTGTTCATCCCATATGGTTCAAGAGTCTTGCCCTTGGAAATTAAAAATGCTTCTCTGGCCTTACGAATGGCGTCTCTGTCAGAGTTAATAGAACTCATTCCCCTTGAACTCATTAACTCTGACAGAGACGCCATTCGTAAGGCCAGAGAAGCATTTTTAATTTCCAAGGGCAAGACTCTTGAACCCTATGGGATGAACAGGCGCGATGAAACTTAATATGCTTTCTATTTTTATAGTAGCCTTTGTTAACGTTTCTGCTGTTTATTTTTGTTAACCAATCATATTTAATCGTTTCATTTGAATCATTTTATATCTTGTAACCGTTTTATTCCTTTTTACTTAGCTCTTTGTAGCCCCTGATGAAGGTTAGTTTTGCCTAACCGAAATATTGGGCAATATAATACCCTTTATAGCTGTCCGATCAGCCTTGCATTAAGTTTTATGTACTTATTGACTAAGTGGGAGGGCCGGATGGGAAAATATTTGGCTCGAGGTCATGGCGTACGGACCGAGCGCAGCGAGGTCCGTGCGCCATGACCGAGAGCCAAATATTTTCCCATCCGGCCCGATCTAACTTAGTCAATAAGCATTTTATCATATGACCAAATTGGAGACAAAATTACTTGAAATTTTAACGCGCGAGGCTGTCCGCTTTTGTAGTAGGGCCGTACGTCTTTTTCCGGCCCCACTCGTGCAAATGCGTACGGCCCTCATACGGGACTTTCATCAATGGTTTTGCAAAGAAAAGGTTCGCAGGGCCGTACGGGTCATATGATAATAAGTTTTATTCAATACTGCTGATCCTGATCTACACCAAGATCCGGCTTCACTTCGCCGTGCTGTTTGTCCAAGTGGTCCTTGCTTTATTTGAGAGTTATCTAATTTCATTGGACCTGGTTATCACGCACATGTATTGTTTTCGGGGCTAGGGCCCATTGTTCTGTCGTTTGTCCTATTGTTTTCTTAGCCAATCCTGTGAGGTGTTCCGAGATGTGCATACCGCCTCCACTATTCAGTCATTCGATGTACGTAGACTTGATTCTTAAAATTTTTATAGTTATAGGCATTTAACCGTCTGTAGTGCGTAATTCAGACCACTGAGGACTCAACTCAACTTACTCCATGCTCGTGTCCTTAGCATCTACCGCCTAATTCAGCTTTGTTACTCAATATGGCGAAACGTTGCGAAATGTCTCCCACTTTCCGCCAACTCGCCAAATAATGACAATTCTGCGGTTCCTGCGCTCTTTATACCGCGTTCCCGTCTCCTGCCCTACTCTGCCTCCCTAACCCTTCAACTCCCAAGAGTGCCAAACATCAAAATTCAAGAAAAATCCGAAATTTCATCGTAAAATTGAAAAACAAATGACACCATGCAGAAGTACTGTCGAAGCGGTTTCATTTGAATGTTCACACCATAGGATTCCGACCACAGCCTCAAAAGTTAGAACCACCTTGTACAGCATAATAAACAGTACCACAGGAAAGTACTGCTCAGTAGCTTTCATTTGAATACTACACTTCATGTCTCCATAATTGACTCTGGGAGTGAAAGGGTTAAAAATCATTGTTTTCTTTGGTTTAAAAAGAGTCACTAGCTGAAAATAATCTCTTTCCCCAAGCTTTCTATGAGTTACCTTTCAAGGTTAAAGATGAAAACCAACTCAATATAATAGGACTAAGTGCTTTCAATTCAAAGTAAATCAAAACATTCCGCCGTACTCCCGGGGGATAATCCTCGGAATTTTTGATGGGGGTGTGCCGCCCGGTTCTCCAAACCCGACCAGTTGTGCTAGCTGTAACCTTCCACAAGAAACCTTAATTCATATACTTTATGTATGTCCAGTGTACTAAATTTTGGCAGCAGGTCATTGCCTGGCGGAATGAAAAGCCACACACCCAAAACTGCGTTCTATCGCCTTAAACCATTTTCTCATTATTGCCTTGAATCTTTGTTAAACGACGACCTTCCTTGCCTCCAAACACTTCATATTAATTTTTACTTCACGATAAGATTCGATAAGAATAAGACCATATGACGAAATTTAGAGCAAAATAGACTACACTGTGTGCTTAAGTTACAGGTATTTGCTGCTTAGGCACTTTCTATCTGCCTTTTTTGCTGAATTTTCGTTGTTGTTATAAACCTTTTGTAATCCCATTTGTATGCAAATGAACAAAAAAATAAGTTATGATCCGCATAAGAAGGAAAGCGCCAACGGCCATGCACAATGGCATGTCATGATCAACTTTTTTCATTGTTACAACTAGATTAGCTAGCTATGCTATAAGCGGGTTTGTAGATATTTAAATTTTATTTCTTTAAATTTAGATCAATTAATTAATGTAACAGTGTTGAAAACCAATAAACCAATTTAACCAAAAAAAAAAAAAAAAAGTGATCTCATTGACCTAGACTCAAAAACTGCTAAAAGGTTACGGTTCAAGGTGCATTTTGTCTAATTTTTTTTTTTTTTTAAGGTTTCAAGCAATCTAAGACCCAATCGCACAACATGCAAGTTTTAAAAGATATTGTATTTGGGGAACTTCATCAAAGAAGCAAAATTATTAGCTATTGTCTTCTGCTATTCTGATTGGTTAAGCACGAACATTTCCTAAAATTTATTTGACGCAAATCGATTTTCTTTATTTTTATAACTAGCAGTAATCACAGATTATGGAGACGCATTCAAAGGAATTTTCGGCGGAAATGAGCCCCTGAAAAAAAAAAAAAAAAAAACAATAGGGGCGGCCATTTGGAAGACCGTCTACCAAAAAATCTCAAATTTTACTGCACATAAACCACAGGACAGCCAACACGAAATTAGGATTGCGTTCTTCGAACGCGATGAAATATAATTATGAACCATCAGCTCCTCCTCTGTTCTTGAAACCAAATATATTCTATGTGGGAAAGAGCCAATGCCGTAGAACAATGAAGTTTGCCGTAGTTCTTATGTGGAGCATTAAAAATTAAAATTAAAACCCTGCCTCCATAATATTTCTTTCCCGTCAATCTTTAATAACTAAAACTCACAACCCTGCATAACAACATCGTCAGATGATCAAATTATTGGTTTTGTTAAGAACCGGGTGGGGGGGGGGGGGGGGTACTTGAGAAAGTTTTGTACGGGGATGCTCCGCCCCGAGATCCAAACCATTACCCTTTCATATACCGTTTTTGACAGAAAAGGTACCCCTTTCATATACCTTTCATTGAAAATGGTACCCCTTTCACACAGCCTTCACGTCCGTCTTTTTGAAAGGCCCTTTTATAATACTTAAATGGCAGTTTTCCCTACCCTTTTTTAATGTTCAACTCGTGTGTTCGCTACCCTTTCCTATTCTTCGTGAAATCCCTACCCTTTCATATACTTCAACTGGTGAAATCCCGACCCTTTCATATACCTCCAGCCTCAAAAAGGTACCCCTTTCGGGCGGAGCATCCCCGTATAGTCCATTATAGGGAGTACCACCCCCCCCCCCCACCCCCGGGAGAAAAAAGACCTCCCCTCTCACCCAATTCAATGGTGAATTCGCGCTAAAACCAAAATAGGGGGTGGGGTTGTTGAAATTTCGCTGAAAATTCATGAAATTTCTCTCCCCCCCCCCCCCCCCGCCGGGGTTAAGAACGTTAACACACGACAGTGAACTTTCCATTCCCTATTTGAAATTGAAATTCGTCCCTACGAATTCAACGGGTCACACTTTGGTACTTCATCCAGAGTCGAATTTAGAACCACCTTGTACAGCGAAATAAACAGCACCACAAGAAAGCATCAATATTCTCTTTAATTAAATTCAATACTACAAATTCGTATTAACAAGTATTTCTCATTCATTATCATAACAGCAACTAAATGAAAAAGTATTAATAAAATATATATTCGCCAAATTTGACTCTTTATATACAGTCTTGATGATATACTCCTCGACAACTACAATTTACTTGTAAAATATCCAAACTTAAGTTTATTTTTTTTCATTTACCAAAACATAACGCTTATTCCAATCATTTCAATTCTTTCCTTCGCGACTTCAATTCTTCCTTCGCGACTTCACACAAAGCATACATGGGCGAGAAAAGCATGTGTCCAGTGCAAAACGGCCCGGCATGAGCATAAGTACAGTGGAATCCCGATAACTCGAACCTCCAGGGGAGAGGAAAATTTGGTTGGAGATATCGGAGGTTCGAGTTATCGAGGGTAAATTCGCAAGCAATCTTTAGCCAAGGGAAAAAAGTTTGGTTTGAGTTAGCGAGAGGTTCGAGTTATCGAGGGTTCGAATTATCGGGATTCCACTGTATAAGCACAAGCACAACAGCGCTTATGCCCAGTGAAAACGTCGCTCAAAATAACTATAAGCACAAGCTTAAGGATAAGGATCAATCTTATGTAACACAGGCAGCCCAAGCTCAGTATGTGACGGTTCTTTGATATTACGCGAAGAGTAAGCGAAGTGAAAACGACAACCAACGACATCGCGAAAACCCGTAAGCCACAAAACCGTCTAAAATGGACACAATTTGCGCCCAAATTACATAGACACAACAAAAACCCAATGCTGAGGTAAGTGAAGTTCATTTCTACATTAATAGCTTTATTTCAGCATTTATAAGAATAAAGTGAATTTCTTATACAAAGTCTATAAATCGTTCGTTGCGGAATATCAAAGAATCGTCACATACTGAGCCGGGGCTTAACCGCGGCCAAACGAGAGAAATTTGTAAAAGTTAAGCAAAGTTCTTAAAAGTTAAGGTTGTCATTTTCACTGTTTAATGTTTAATATATTGCCAATACACTGTCAATTTACCAAACGTTTTGAAAGTTTACCAAAAAAGTTCTAAGCGTTTAAAAACTGTGAACTGCAGAATTGTCGGCGCCATTTGCCAACATAATTTTGATCAGGCGCAAAGAGTTTTGGTCAGTTTTTAACAGAAAAAAGCTCATCATTTTGAGAAAAATTAAAAGATAGTAACGTCAACTATACATCCTTACCCATATTTCCATTTAATATTAAATAAAATCCCACTAAATAAAACGAAAGACGCCTTGGACGTTTGACCGCGGTGGAAGCTTGGGCTGCCTGTGATGTGAATGTTCAGTATTCACTTGACGGAAATTGGCATGATCCCGCTTAGAGCAGTTTTCATTTGAGTGTCGTAAAACCAAAACCAAAGTTATTACTCTGACCAATCACAGCAGTCGAAAACAATCCAATGAACCAATCAGAGCTCGAAGCAATAACATGTCGGCGGCGCCAAGCGCGGGAAAACGCGTGCGAGCAAGTCACGATTGGTTGTTTTACTTCTGATTGGTCGAGAAAGGGGCGCTAGATTTTTAGCCAATCACAAAGCGTATCAATGCAAAACCAAAGCAATTGTGTAATTACTTTCGACACTCAATTGAAAACTGCTCTATCGTTATGCCTATGCCGCTTGTGAAAACCAGGCATTCGAATTCACGGGCAAACATTCTACGATACCTGCATAGAACAAACATGGTGATAACAAAAAAAAATCCCTAGCAAACTACCTTTCTCAAAACAGAAAACTTCAAGTTGCCGTGATAGCAAACGACATCAACGCAACGACGTGATATGATGGAAGAAAATACACTGTAGAATGAGATACAAATATGGCAGGCTACATCGAGTGAGGTGCGGGATTGCAGAAAATTGGTTCTATTCTTTTCAATTCTTTTTGAACGAGGCATTGAGACAATGAGCTCTATTCTTATTCATTGAGATGCAAATTAGTATATTCCAATTTTCTGTAATCCCGCTGTATCTATTTTAGTGATACTGCACAATCTGTCCTATGGGATGAAAGGCGCAGGGGAATTTCATATGAAAAAACTTCTATTCCCGCGCTGCTAAGTTGCTAAACAATGTGAATATGTCCAAAACTGTCACAGTTAAATGGACAAAATATGAATGTGCAAATAACCAAAACGTTAAGATTGAAAAATTGGATATCGCTTAAGGAGGCTCGTAAGGGTTTTTTGCTTTTAACAGCGTGTCTAAATGATGAAAGATATAAAAAAAATGACCCAACCGATCAAATGGACAACGTGTAAACGCTCTTTTTTCTCTCTCGCTGTAACGCGTTGTAAGCTTTTAAAAACGATTGAACGTGCTTCCGGTTAATGACCTGTTTCATTGGTTTATATCATCATTTTCGAAAACGTCCATTTTCGATCGTCCCAACCGCATGACTGAAAAATCTCCGTTTCAAATAAAAACATCGAAGAAATTTCGATAATAAGAATAAGACGGACATATAATAAGAGAGATATAAACTAAGGAACTAAAGTCCGGGGGGAGGGGACTCCCATATCAAAATGACGGGAGTGCTCGTCGGAGATTTTTGAAG
Source organism: Cladopsammia gracilis (assembly GCA_022457155.1). Lineage (NCBI taxonomy): Eukaryota > Metazoa > Cnidaria > Anthozoa > Scleractinia > Dendrophylliidae > Cladopsammia > Cladopsammia gracilis. The sequence goes on from JAJGOT010000016.1 coordinate 1,462,252, forward strand.
AACATCCTTAGAGGTACGAATTCTAAAACACGTCCCGGGGGCGAGGGGCCTCCCATATCAATTCTAAAACAAGTCCCGGGGGCGAGGGGCCTCCCATATCAATTCTAAAACAAGTCCCGGGGGCGAGGGGCCTCCCATATCAATTCTAAAACAAGTCCCGGGGGCGAGGGGCCTCCCATATCAATTCTAAAACAAGTCCCGGGGGCGAGGGGCCTCCCATATCAATTCTAAAACAAGTCCTGGGGGCGAGGGGCCTCCCATATCAATTCTAAAACAACACATAAACTGATTCTTTGACAATTCTGGTTAAATACTCCGAAGGTAGCGCAATAATTCTAACGGCAGTCAGTCGGGGATTTTAACACTCTGAGCTGTACCAATCTACAAATTTTGACCCCTAAAAGGTATGACGAGCACCCCCGTCATTTCTACATGGGAGTTCCGCCACCCCCCCCCCCCCCCCCCGGGCTAAATTAAGGCAGCGAGCGATACAGTACTACTGTCCACTGAAATTGAAGGGGGGGGGGGGGGGGGACCGTTCAATGGAGTTCACTGTTTTGTTGGTGGCTGCTTTATCACTCTACACCATTCATCGCCTGTTGTTCTTCATCGAGTATTTCTTTCATCTGCGATGTCCAGGACTCCATTTCAGTATCGTAAAGCTATGAAGGGATAACAAACGCAGTTTAATACACAGATAAGGGATAACAAACGCAGTTTAATACTGAGATAAGGGATAACAAACGCAGTTTAATACACAGATAATCCAACCTCGAAAAGTAAAGCAAACCTAAACTTCACTTTGTAACATTGAAATGGTTAAACTTTAGGATTTCCTCCATAGACTCAAAAGTTAGAACCACCTTGTACAGCATAATAAACAGTACCACAGGAAAGTACTGCTCAGTAGCTTTCATTTGAATGGTCACACTTTAGGATTTCGTCCATAGACTCAAAAGTTAGAACCACCTTGTACAGCATAATAAACAGTACCACAGGAAAGTACTGCTCAGTAGCTTTCATTTGAATGGTCACACTTTGGGATTTCATCCACAGACTCGAAAGTTAGAACCACCTTGTACAGCATAATAAACAGTACCACAGGAAAGTACTGCTCAGTAGCTTTCATTTGAATGGTCACACTTTGGGATTTCATCCACAGACTCGAAAGTTAGAACCACCTTGTACAGCATAATAAACAGTACCACAGGAAAGTACTGCTCAGTAGCTTTCATTTGAATGGTCACACTTTGGGATTTCATCCACAGACTCAAAAGTTAGAACCACCTTGTACAGCATAGTAAACAGTACCACAAGAAAGTACTGCTCAGTAGCTTTCACTTCAATTGTCACACTTCAGGATTTCTTGAACAGACTCAAAAGTTAGAACCACCTTGTACAACATAATAAACAGTACCACAGCAAAGTACTGCTCAATAGCTTTCATTTCAATGGTTACACTTTAAGATTTCATCCACAGACGCAAAAGTTAGAACCACCTTGAACAGCATTATAAACAGCACCACAGGAAAGTACTGCTCAATAGTTTTCAGTTGCAAAAGAACAGCCGAAGAGGTTTCATTTCAATAGTCACACCATAGGAGATTGTCCCGGACTCAAAAGTTAAAACTACACTATATGTTTCCACAGTTGACTATGGGAGTGAAATGGTTCATCGTTTGTATCGACGAAAAAAGAAAATAGCCGGGAGATGGCGTTAAACTACATTTGGAAAAAAAATATAAACGCTTTTCTATCGATGTAAGCGATTGTTTTTAAAGTGAACCAGTTTCGGTTTTTACACGATGGACGAAGCTGTGTCGTTTTAAAATCTCAAACTGTCCCGTGTAAACAGAAGGCGTACACTGTACAAGAGCCGTGCGGTTTCACTTGTGTTACTATAACTTCAATGCTACACGGAAAGCATTTTCGATGATGTTACGCTCTTTTTTCTTCTACTTACATTGTCCCCAATTAGCACTCTTATGCTAAATACCTTGGCACCTAGGCTAAGTTTGTAAGGGTTATTGACCTGGAGGGAGGGAACGCCACGAGGGGAATATATCACATATCCCCGAGAGACAAGACAATAACTTGCTTATTTTTCACCTTCCGTTCAATAGGCCATTTGCACGATGACGTCTTTTGACTACTACTACCAGAATTCATTTCGTTTTTCCTTTCTTATTTAAATTTTGTAATCCCAGTGCGGTTTAAATAACAATAGCCCTAATTTGCACTACAAAACAAAAAACTGAAGGATTCTGGTAGTAGTAGTCAAATGACGTCATCGTGCAAATGGCCTATTAAAATGTCAAAAAAGCATGATTCTGCAAGGCCGCATTGGGATCACGGCACATGACGAAGCGAGACGGAAAACATGTTTCGCTTTTGCCAAATTTGCATTCAGCACGTTGCTTCGTTATGAGTAGAAGGAAGGCGAGAGAGAAGAAAATGTATGAACAGTTCTCGTGGTCTCGCCATGGCCCAACTGCTCGCCTTCATCTTTCGAAGATCAATGGAGTGGATGTCGGTGTGTTTTCCAAGGGAAACCGGCAGAAAAATATTCAGGTTCAAGCGTAAACCGAGGCGTCATACACTACTGAAGACACGAAACCTAAATCGAGGTACGATACCATCGAATAATGTTATCAACATTTCGGTTTCTCGTCGTGACCCGGCAAGTTAATTATGTAGGAATAAGATTGATGAAGTTGTCTTTTTATGTAAACAAAACATGTTGACTGATGCTAGTGTGTTTTCCTTGTTAAGCCCTTTTTGTCTTCCCGTTTGTTTTATTTCATTATTTGGGGACTAAGGCGAGGGGAATATGACAAGGGGAATATGACGAGGGGAATATGACGGGGGGAATATATAATTCTTTGTTTTGCTATTGTCAGCAGTAGTTGTCTTCAGCCCCGCCTCTCCCCTGTTACAATCAAAGCCGCACCCAGCTTTTCAGACACTGTAATGAACGGGGTTATGTGATATATTCCCCTGAAAAGAACAAAGAAAACTTAGCTAGGTGGAAAATAAACACTGGTATTCGTAAATGTCATCGGATTCGTCACATACAAGCATTCGGATTCGTTAACTAATAAGCGTTTACAGTGCATTACACTAAACAGTTAATGAATCCGGAGATATGTGGTTGTGCGGTGAGGCAATCGTCCACCGAAATGTGAAAAAATGTTGATCTTGGACAGAAAGCGGAAATTGAGCATCTACATCTGCACGTATAATTGACAAAATCCTTGCCAGGACGGTTCGCAAGTGCGATAAAAAAATAAAGAAAGAAGTGCAATAAAATGAAATATATAAATACAGGAGTGTTCCAGATGAGCAGTGGTACCTAACAAAAGATAAAATCTATGAATCCTTTCCTCGAGAGTATTTTTCCCAGTTTTTATTTTTGTAGAAAGAAGACAAAAAGTCGAAATAAGAATAACCATCTCGTCTCCAGGCCATTCTCTGTTTTCAAAATGGCGGGTCGGACGGAGAAGACCCTGGGCAAGGCTATCAAACTACTCCAATCATCGTGGAGTATTTTGTCACGTGACACACAATGAAATGCCGTTTTCGGAGGTTCTTTCCAGCGACTGGTAGCCGTGTTAATCAGTACTCACTTAAGATAAAGCTCTTATCTAAGAAAGGAGAAAGATATACACTTTTGCCTTAAATACAGCGATTCATTATTAACTGAACGATTCACGTACCTCGGAAACAAACTGCAGCACCTGACGTTTAGTCAGTTCTTTCTCTGCTCTTGATCCCCATCTGTATTCGTACGAAGCCTCATCACCTCCTACCACTTTCTTCCTGTCCAGATAACTAGAATAAAAGTGAGAAAAAAATAAATATAAATATCCTTTATTTACCCTCGGTAGTGTTAGTGCTAGTGGGACCGAGCATTCAAATTAAATATAACATTTTTAAAAATCCTAACTGGCAGGAGGCAGACCAGTTGGATAATTTACAAGGGTGGCCGAGGAGTTGAACTCGGGTCTACCGTGAAACAACTCCAGCTAGTGGTCAGGGCGGGACTTGAACCCGGGACCTCCGGATTTCAAATCCGGCGCCCTGATCACTCGACCACGCTGCCGGTTATTTAACCCTTTCATTCCCAGAGTCAATTATGTAGACATGTAATGTAGTTCTAACTTTTGAGTCTGTTGACGAAATCCTATGGTGTGACGATTCAAATGAAACCTCTTCAGCAGTACTTTTGCATGGTACCATTTGTTCTAACTTTTGAGTCTGTTGATGAAATCCTATGGTGTGACCATCAAATGAAACCTCTTCAGCAGTACTTTTGTATGGTACCATTTGTTCTAACTTTTGAGTCTGTTGATGAAATCCTATGGTGTGACCATTCAAATGAAACCTCTTCAGCAGTACTTTCACTTGGTACTATTTGTTTTTCAGTAATTTACAAAATGAAATTTGAGATTTTCTTGAAATTCTGGTTATTGGTAGTCTTGGGAGTTTACACGAAGTTTAGACGGTGTTTAACAAAACCGTGGTCTAAACCAATTTCAATCTGGCCAACCCTAATATTTAAACATTGTTTACTGTAAATAGTGTGCAGAAATGCATATAGCACTGACTAGAAAAACACTTATCTACTTAAAATGACCCAATTCAACTTCGTTTCAATAACCGGCCCGTTGTGTTTACGCGTCACGAGCGTGGAACAAAGGAAAAATCCCAAAACGAATATCGAACTTATGACTTTCCGTACACCGGTCGGATTCTCTAACCACTACAACAGGCTACTGCAAGCTAGGGTATTTACTAGGTTGATATATGACACGCGTCCTGCGTACCCGCGTGCTTCTTGGATCAGTAATGGGGCCATTCATACGAGAGAAATAAGACGCGGCTTACGTAAGCCGCGAACTGACGGTATAAATGGTACAAAATCGCCGTTCTCGTCTTTCACAAGCCCGCGGGTTTAGAGCTAGCCTTACAAAAGCCGAGAACTGATCGTTTAAATGGGTTCGCGGCTTATCTAAGACAGGAACACATACAGCGCAAGCGTAGGTTTAGTTTACGCGATCTCTCGCGGAGCTCCCGACTTTCAGACTGTAAACAAGATGGCTCTACAAGCGTCTCTTCAAGAAGAGAAAAAGCCGAAAAAATCGCCAAGAAATTGTTGGCCACATGCTGAGGAGAAGCAGTTCCTCCAAGTTCGCAAGGATGCCAAAGTTTACATTTACATTTACATTCATTAAGTCGGCAAAATCCATGGGATATCACGCCAACTATAAATAAAATATAAGAAAAATCAAAAAGAAAAATCAGAAGAATTTGACAACTGCTGACATCGGCCGAAGTAAGTTTTTTTTATTTTGCGTAAAATTTTGCAATTATTTTTGTTAGCTTTCTCAAGCTTGAGCTTTAGCACTTCGCGTCTTATGTAAGCAGCGCTCGTACAAAATGGGTCAGTTCGCGGCTTATTTCCCTCGTATAAATGGCCCTGATGTCCAAAGCGTCATGCGGACTGCTAGGATCAGCCATGTCGAAAGCATCATGTGTGGTGATAAATAAAAAATGATGGTAAATGTTATGCTCGGTAATGAAATGAGAAAGATCTAGTGCGTTCATCGTGTAGAATAACTGTATAGCAAGGACGTTGGGGGACGGTTGATATATAACGCACAATTTCCAGGACTCGCGCAAAGGAGCAATAGAGGGCATCTTGCGCGTGCGTCCCTAAAATTGCGCCCTGCTCGTGTACAACATGAAGGCATCACGCAGGATTAAAGTTTAAAGTTTTCTGTTTAAAATTCCATGTTGCATACAATTAATCACAGACTGGGTAAGAATGTTACAACTGGATCTCGGTTATCAAACTTCGATTAGGGTCCACTTCCTCCCCGTATTGTACCTTTTGTTGTAATGTTGGAACACATTTTCAAATCAAGACTCGGACTCGTAATCAGAAGCGTGAAAATCAAACAAAGGTGTCGTGAACAGAATTTCCGATTACACTTATGATTTCACCGCTTACGATCTAATGAAAACTTGATTGTCCGAGACTAAATCAAGCAATGGGAATTGTGATTTGTTAATTTGCTTCTCAGTGCTTGCGACTCCGACAATCTAGTTTTCACTAGGTTGTAAGCGACGAAGTCATATAAGAGCGATCAGAAAAAATTGGAAACCTTCAGTTCTTGCAACTTTGATTCCGCCGAGCGTACAACTCCGTTGTTTAATGTTTTGGCTGTGTAATTAAACTGCGCATGCACGATTTCTAGCGTCATATTTTGTTGCAGCATCTCGTTGTCGTTTTTAAACTGAATAACAGATGTTTTGAGGTCTAAATTGCGATCCTGTGATAACCTTTCCCGTTAGTTTGATGATAGTTGGATTAGTTTGAGGGCCACAAGTTTTTCAGTTTTTCAGTTTTTTTTATTTTTTACTGTAGATTGTCACATTCGATAAATAACGTTGATCATTCTTATTATTTTGAATCCATTCTTAAGGTAGTTTGGGATGAATAATAATAATAATAATAATAATAATAATAATAATAATAATAATAATAATAATAATAATAATAATAATAATAATAATAACTCAACTTACCACTGTCGCACAAATTCTTGCGATATTAACTTATCTGGATCACCAAATACTTCATGTTCCACCCTGGAATTACATCAGAATTACATCAGAATTGTACATTATTAACAAATAGAGGAAATAAAATAGTAAAATATAGAATTTACTTTTGTATTAATTTTACACATAAGAAAGATTTGAATCTACCGAGATGCAGATTAAAATCTGGGCAGAGATCTTTTGCCTATAGGGGCGCCACATGTTGGAATAGACTCCCCAAAGATCTCAAAGAAGTAGAGGACTACAACATTTTTAAAAAGACACTTGTAAATATGCTCTTAGAATGATTTTTATTTGTATTTTTATTTGTAATTAGTCTTAATTAGTATATTGTGGCTGAAAAGCCTTGTAAAGGGAGCTTCAATAAAATGTATGTATGTATGTATATAAGGAAAAGGTTGAAGGAGGGTCATGTGAAAGTGGACGGAGTGTCCTCCTGATAAAGGCAGATGTACTCCAAAGCCTTGAATTGAGCTACGCGCTCTTAGGGAGGTCAGGAGGTAACTTTGAGTCTATGGATAAAATCCTGAAGTGTCACAACACAGTAATTTTTTTTATATTGCAGCTGTACATGTTTTTGTTTTTAAATTCTTCCAAAGTTGAATATTTTAAAGAAAACTTGAGCAACAAAACAACAGCTACAATCACGTTGATTTTATCCTCATGTTACTCACTTTGGTTCCACCCCAAGTTTCTTTAGCGTGTGCCACAGCAATGCTAAATAAAAAGAAACAGATACTTTAACAAACTCAAAATAATTGTATCTGACCTAAAACGTGTAAATTAAAAATACTAAATTTTCGGCAGTCTTTCTGCTGCCTTTGTCAGAGTTAAAAGGACTGTGAACAATTAAAATACTTTTCAAGATTTGTCTGGGACCCTGAGGGATGCAACGAAAGGCAAATAAGCCTTAGGGAAAGGCTGGCGTTCATTCACAGCATTGGTGGTAATAGTGGAATGTAGAGATTCCAGGAAAAAGCATTTCTGTCGATTGTTCACTCCATGTTCCAACATCTACACACAGCTTGGATGAATGTCATGCCCAGTCGTCTGTGTGTTGTTTAATTGCCGAATCATTGTTGCCTCTAGTGCCAGGCTTGTGCTCTGCCTCCCGGGAGTTCCACGACCTTTTGCTCTCCCCGATGTATACAAAAATGGAAAAGAACATGATTTATTAACCATACATGTAGTTAATAAAGGCAATGGCTACAAAGCTCGGTCAGTGTATTTGCTGCATGTTTTTGAAATCTTTTCTTGTTTTTTTTTTTTAACTTTCACAGAACAAAAGTAAGGCACATCTCCCCCCTCCTCCCCAGGGGTTTAATAGAGGATTTAGTGGCTCCACTGCAGAAGAAACTGGGTTTTAAAAAATCAGTACAGGGCTTAGGTTGAGGCAGAGCTCATTATGTCCGTTATTTAGCTGTTCGTCCAGAAAGTGGGAATGAAGAATAGTTAACTTATTACATGTAGCACACATACATGAAGTGGGATTTGACCAAACTTTTTGAAAAAGTCAAATGCCTGAGATGGGGAAGAGGGGTTTGGTTTTAGACCCCCTCCCCCACCCCTCTGGAAATTCCAATTAACATGTAGCTTCATACCTTCTGTTACAAACTGTGGCTTTTGAGAGAGTACAGAGTATGAACTTGTATCAGCCCAGGACTTATAAGCAGCATTTTATGGTAGTTTCTTGGTGTTGCGGATGGTGTGATCACCAAATGATGTAAAACAAAAGATTCAAAAGACACTGAACAATACCCACACCACAACACAAAAGCTAACCAACAATGGCTTCCACAACACCAAGAAACACCACATTTTATGGTACACATGTACATGTATGTTATCATAGCTTCACGTGGTCTGCAAGTACTTACATTCAGTTAATACATGGTCTGACATGAATATCAGGCTCAAAACAACCATCAATAGACCCATCTTGGGACGATCATCTCCCCTGTTACAACAAACAAACAAACAAACAAACAAACTTGTAAACAAACCGTAATGTTTGGTGTAACATAAAGATGGTAAATAAGAAATTCTCTGACAGAAATCTAACCTATAACCTTCGTCACACTGGTCGGATGCTCTAACCACTGAGCTACAGAGACTCGAAGTTTGTGATACACGTAGTTTACTTTAGAGTGAGTCCTACTACTGTAGGTGGGGGTTTCGAGCCCTCTTGTTTAGTACTTTTGTGATTTTTCTTTCTTTCTGCTGGAAAAGTTTTCAGTTTAGCTTCGAAAAAAGTAGCAATCAGTGGGTTGGCCAAATTCTTTGTGGATTTTTCTGGGAAAATTTCTATGATTTTTTTAACACATTTTTTCAGTATTCTAAGAACTTTTCTTGCTGCATCATATGGTTGTCAAAAGGAAGAAGTGTCACAAAAGTTTATGGCAACACTAGTTGTACAAAGTGTATACAGTCAGGTGTATGTTAATTGCGGATAAAATCCTGTCTCAGGTTAAATCATTATTCAATCTAGGTTAAAAATGTGTACCTACAGTAATTATATTAATTCCATCTAGTACGCAAGGTAACCTTTACCAATTAAAAGCAAAAAGCTAACTCTAACACAAAGCTAGCTGTCACACCACTCAGGCTACAATGTACATGTATATGTATCTTTGTGCTAGGTGTGACAGTTAGCTTTGTGTTAGGGTTAGGGTTAACTTACCTAGATTGAATACTGGGTACACATTTAAGACATTTAACCTATATTGAATACTAATTCAACCTGAGAACGGATTTCACCTACAACATTTACACTACCGTACCCTTGGAGCGCACTTAAACACACATTTAGGGAGTCAAAGGATTAAGGAGAAAAAAAAGCAATACCTTGGGCCTGCAGAATAAATCGGTTTTTTCATTTCATATCAAAATAATTTTAGTAATAGTATTATGGTGGAAGATTAATATGAATTTAATGATGGAGGAGAAGGGATGACGTTAAGAGGTGAGAGCACCGCCTCCCACCAATGTGTCCCAGGTTTGATTCCTGGAGGTGATGTCAAAATGTGGGTTGAGTTTGTTTTCAGTTCTTATCCTCGCTCCAAAGGTTTTTCTCTGGGAGCTCTGGTTTTCCAACCTTTCCAAATTTCAATTTGAGCCACGTTGTGGATTCCACTTAAATTTCTATTTATTTTTTTTTATTTTTATTTTATTACCAGTCAATCAGTTCATCCTGTCCCTCTCCTTTATCAGCAGTTACTAAAATGTAACCTTTTGACTTGCCAACTTCAATTTCTTCCACTTCTATTCCAAAAACCTAAATTGTAAATTAAAAAAAACACATGTATTATCTTGTATACCAAAAGTGTTTACATGTATATCTGCAGTGTATCACATGAAGCAACTTGATCACATGCAATTGAACGTTTGAAAGATTCACCGACATGACACACCACAACAGAATTAGGAGACGGCATTGGAGAAAGATCCAGTGACTGCATGGTACAATATGTACAGCTGTAGCGTTAGGATGGAGACCAGAAGGTAAAAAGGCAGTTGGAAGAGGAGGAGGACAGAGGAAGTGGAGAGATGGCAGACTGGATGGAACAACTGGAGCACTGCAAGAGGGTCGCCAGGGATAGGGTAGCATGGAAGCAGAATGTTGAGGCCTTATGCACCTCCTGGCATGGCGATGATGATGATGATGATGATGATGATGATGATGATGATGATGATGATGATGAATTAAACCTTTATGACTTTACACCTGATAACCTGGTTGTAATACATTCAGACTGTTTGGAGATATGAAATTTCTCTATTCGTGTTCAAGTCAATATCAAGTTGAGCACTCAAAGAGTCTATACAATGTATTGTACTTTGTACCTTCTGAAGAGTCTTCTTTGCATGATCAAAAACTTGATTGAATGCTCTAGAATGTTCCTTAAGCACATGTTTGGTAATATCTGCAAAAACAACATACTGCTAATTTCATTGCTACAATTTTGTACATATATGCCATATTAAGTATTTTAATCAGTGATTTTTACAGTGGCCCATACATGTAGGTCAGGACATCCCATCTACATTTTATAATTATTACTTCAATTAAGGGGACACTTCTCCTGGTCCTGGCTGGCAAAATGCCCATATAATCTTTGTAATTATCACCTCTATTAAAGAGACACCTCTATTAAGGGGACACTTCTCCTGGTCCCAGCCAGCAAAACGTTCATGTACATGTAATCTTTGTAATTATCACCTCTATTAAAGAGACACCTCTATTAAGGGGACACTTCTCCTGGTCCCAGCCGGCAAAATGCTTATATAATCTTTGTAATTACCACCTCTATTAAAGAGACACCTCTATTAAGGGGACACTTCTCCTGGTCCCGATGGTGTTCTCTTAATGGAGGTTCCACCATTTTATTTTTCAGCCTTGGTTTGGTACTTTTATATAAAAAAATATTATTACTTTTGTTGGACATACCTCCTCTCTTAATAGGATACTTTTTCCTGTCCATAAATAACAAATACCTGACTAACTCAGACACCTGTTAAAGACAATGAACAAGATTTTATCAGACATTAGTCTCACATGAATGTACTGCATTACCAACCAAGGCTTTAACTTTATTCTTAATTAACAAATATTTTGTGTGTTGTGCTAGCATTTGTTCAGACACGATACATGCATTATTAACATTAAAAGTGAAATATTTAAACAAATTTTTATTATTAATATTGTAATATATTTAACATAAAAAGAATAAAATGAAGATGGACCTTTCTATTGAGTACATCTTTAGAGAGTTCTTTTTGTGATTTCTGTGACTTTCCACCTTGTGTACAATCCACTTCTATCTCCTCTTCTTCAATAACTTGGCTGTTGGGTTTAACAAAATTATTGAGCAAAGCAGTAGGACTACATGTAGGCAAACATTTGTCACCAGCCATGAGCCTACTGAAACGTGGTGTATCAGCTTAAATGCTAAAAAAAGAATCACTTTGCAGCGGTTTCAATAAGAATTGAAGTACAGGGTAGGTGGCTGGTGAAGGTATAATAGGCAGCTGTGACAGATAAGGCGCTGTAAGGCCCGGTCCCACTAGGGGGGTCTGGGAGCATGCCCCCCCCCCCCTAATATGTTGAAATCTAGGGGCTTGCAAATGCAATTTCTAGCATTCTGAGCATGAAATTGAGTGAAACGTAAGACAGTAGAACTTTTGAAGATTGTCTGATATTTCTAGGGATTGAAGTTGTTACATTTTTAGTTCTGTTTGTGATGTGAGATTTAGTTACAGTTTCAGAAACTGGCGACAGTAGCTGGCTTCTATTGAAACCCCTGACTTTGTTAAAGTGTCAATGTATTTAGCACGGAAGTACATGTACTCATCAGGACATTGTTTTTGTGTCCCCGACTGGAGATAAAACCACCATTTCTTTGTTGTCATCTGAACCACATGAAGAGCTACTGTATATAAACTGCTGGCAGATACAGTGTAGCATACAGTGAAGCAAAGGCACAGTAGCACCTTCGTCCCCAGTTATTTTAAGACCCCTGAGTGTTGGTCTGGCCGGGGATCAAACCTGTGACCTCACACTCAGCAGACAGGGAGTGAATTCTAGTTTACTGGATAGAACATCATCACCAATCAAAGTATAGAGCAATGCTGATACTACGTAGAACATTAAATGTGACAACAACATGATAGAGCCCAAACTGAAAGCCAAAATGCAATAGTGGACAGCTGATTCGACCTGGTTGGGTCTTGTCAGCACGGTGTAGCAGCAAAAAGATAGAAAACCTAGCAAGAATGCCAATTCTCTACCAAATTGCACATGGTGATGGCAACAGATGAGAGCTCGAATTCAAATGTTTGCCAACTGACCCACGTCACAGCGGTGCGTGACCATGAGTAATAGGCAAAGCATTTGAAATATCATGTCATTGTCGCGAAAAAGAAATTGAGGCTAGACAGAACCATCCCTCAGCGAGTACATGGCCAATACCATGTAAAAATAAATAAGCAGCATTTCGGAGAGTACCTCCACAGAGTCCCCCCAGGGGAGCAGTGCTTAAATTAGGCTATACTTTCAATATATTAAAATTCAACTTGATAGCGAGGCCTAGAGACAAAAACAAAGAAATGAATAAACATGTTTTTTAAATCCCTTTGTTTTAGTCTCCAGGCCTCGCTATCAAGTTGAATTTTGATATATCGAAAGTAGCCTATTCAGGCTATTATTTTTATGGCTCGTTCTGTAAGGTATTGCAACACGCAAACGATGCGCGTGGTCAGAAGTTATGGCGCCAATACATTCAATCTATTGATAATGTCTTTGAACATGTAATATTGCGTACCTTGAGCTGGGTCGTTGGGACTGACTCGGGCGATCATCCTGCAAAAAATTTTCACGTGTTTAGTCGCCGGTGAACATCCGATCGGCATCATATTTAATTTCATCCGTGCTTAGTGTGTTTCACAAGACACTGCCCGCAGTGAGTCATTCACACAAACCTCTATCTCCTCTATTCTTCTTCTTTTCGTTTTGTCCTTTGCTTTCGGCATATTTTGTATAAAATTTGCAGACAAAGAACAACTGATCTTCTATTCCCGCCAAACTGTTATTACACTCAAGCGCTTATGTTTACATGGCACACTGCTGACCTGAGCCTGCTACTCGTACCCAGTGCCTCTCTGCTCCGTGCAGGAGGAACGTCCTTCCGAACGATGAAACTGAATCCATTTCTTCCTGTTTGAGTTGAGCTTTAGTTAAACTGTTTCATGTAGCGTTGGGACGAAAATGGCTAAAGCAGCTAAAAGCAGGGGCGTGATGAATGACACTACTCCCTTAATGTGCACAATTGAGGGTATTGCGAAGAAAGAACACGTCGTAAGTATTTGTATGCGGGTCTTTTATCACATGCATCATGCATCATTTAGCTTACTGTTTGATTCTTTGATAAATCTGCTCACATCACCGCTATTTATTCTTGTTGCCTTCGTTGCTGCAGGATTATATTATGAAGGTGCAACGTGGAATCAGCCCTGACGATTCATGGCAGGTGGGTTTTGTTGTTTTTACTGTGTATAATAATTTGCATCATATACGATTAATCCCTGTGTGTATTGTCACAATCAAATTTCACCCCGGTCCATTTGTGACCCAGGATGATCCGTAAAGGTACAAGCGCTCTGGAAGTTTGCCAAGTTTGATAGAAGAAGCCTAATTGTTTTGAAATAGCGTTTGTAACTTACTGATCCAGTTACATGTACTTTTATTATAACTAATTCTTTAAAATACTACTCCTTCTGAGTTCGATTTCATGATCTCTTGGAGAGTTGCAGCAACTTGCCCCATGCAACCCCCATTCCCCCCACCTCCGACCACATCTCTGAGGTAACATTGCAACTTCACATCTTGTTATCTTGGTGATGGGTGTTTTGGTTTTCATAATATACATGCAGGGGTGGTTAATTGTACAATTTGTACAGTTCCTGTCAAAATTAAGATTCCAAAGGTCTTGACAATACCCAGTACATGCAAATGTTAAATTAAAATTGCATTTTAAAAAGGAATGGCTGATGTGTGTGGTACCATACCGCCTTTTTCAGAGCCTTTTGCATTAACCCCATTTGTGTAAAATTAATATTCTTTTTAAGGTTGTACATCGTTACAGTGAATTTGTCAGTTTGCAATCAAGCCTTGAGGTACAGTAGAATTTTTATTTATAAATTTCTCATTACAGTCACTTGCCAGTTAAAACATGAAATAGTAATGTTGTCTCTTAGAACTGCCCAAAAATAAACAAGAGCAAGACAAGAGAAGGATCAATGACAAAAATACTTCTGTGGTTGTTCAACACAAAAACACAACATTTTTATTTGTTGCTAAATGTAATTTAAGCGAAGTTAAACTTGACACATACAATTGTGGGTCTGTGGCTATTATATTGCCTGTTTAGAGTCTATAAAAGTGGTGTCCCTAGCCGTCTGCCAGGACTTTCACAGTGTTTTGCTTGCCAGCACTGTTTTGCTCGCATTTAATGATCTCTGCTAACTCTCTCTGTGCAAATTTTTGCGGATCTTTGCTCCCATTCCTTCCCTCCCAGATGGTACAGTATCACACTGAAGTAACCTAACAGATAACTCAGAGCAGAATGCATTTTGTGCATTAACCGCAATTAAACCTGTCAAAAACTCCAGATCTGCAAAATAAATTGTAGATTGTACCTAGTGCTCATTGACAGGTTTGCAGCTTGCAGGCAAATGCATCATGCTCCAAGTTCTCTGTTATATGTAGATTACTTCTGTCTGACACTGTAAGTGTATGCTCAGGTATGAGTATGCATAAGTATGAGTGCAGAGGTTTCATTAGAAGCCGGCAACCGGCGAATTTTGCCGGCTACATCCTAAATTATCGCCACCTACTTTTCGATTAATTTCACTGAAGTTGATGTCCAGAATGCTGGAAATGCCACTGCCACTGCTGACTATTTTATAAATATTGCCACTTACTCTTAATTTTATTGAAACCCCTGCGAGTGTGTTTCCACTGAGCTTCGCATGCTTCAGTGTGATCGGTGCCCTGGTGGTGGGCGGTATCAGGGTTGCCATGGACATCTTCTTGCACCGGTAGAGGCCTGTTTGGCTGCTTCCACCCCTCAACAAGCCAAATCTATTCCCAAGCTCATCCATTGCCCATGAGTTTGATAGCCTATTGGAATGGCATTTTTTGTATTATAGAGGTAACTTTTTTTCCAGGGCTCAGGTATTGAACTTCCTCTGCCACCAAAAAAGGTGTTTGGTAACATGGACACCACATTTATTGCAGAAAGACAACAAGGTCTACAGGTACATGTACTTTAGCGAGGCACTGGCCCACCAAAATAAGAAAATTTCACTTAGCTTATTTCCATGTAATATTGCCAAATGCCATCAAATATATGTTGTGGTTCAAATTTTTTCTTTGGTTTAAATTTTTTTTAAACCAGTTCGGTTTTTGTTTTCCTTTGTCTCAGAATATGATAATGATGAATCTGGGACAAAGGAAAATAGAAATTAACTGGTTTGAAAATTTTTAAACCAAAGATAGATTTGAACCACAACATTTGCTTATACAACAATCAGATGTCAAGAAATCAAAATTATCATTCTTGTGGAATTTTCCCTCTTATAGCATTGTTTTGTCTCTTTAGTTAAAGGGACACTGTCCCTGACCGTAATAGCAAAATTTTGCTTGGCTTGTTTCCATGTTATATTGCCAAATGCAACCAAATATACAACTTAGTTGGATAAAAAGATGCTATTGAGCAAAACAAAAGCAGTAGTTTGGAGATAATGTGCAGGATTGCAAGGATTGAAGTGGACTACCGTGGTCCAAAATTGCGACTGACTGGTTGTCAATGCGACCACAAATTGAGTGTTGGCAAGCAGAATTTCAGCTACATTTTGCTTCTGTTTGTTCAAGTGGTCCTTGCATTGTTGCGGAAGTCAAAGAAAAGTCAAATTATGTGTTTTTACTGTAGAATGGAAATTTTGAAGTAAACAAATTAAAAAAAAATTACAAATGGCAACCAAACCCTACGATCTGGAAACAAAAGTTTTTAGATTAGTCACCAGTTGGCTCCTTTAGGAAAAATTTAATTTCAAACCCTGATTACAGTTCAGGAAATTTGATTTATTGACAGGCAGTCAATTTTAGTGAACTGACATAAATAAAATAATAATTACTGGACTGGATTACTGGACTAATAATTACTTATCTTAATTTTTTGTTAAAAGTTAGAGTAAATAATAAATTTAGTTGAATGTACAGTTCATTGATTGTACAACTCAATTTTGTTTTCTTTTTCTTTCAGAATTGCATCAACTTCATGTTAGCTCATCCCATTTTAGCACGGCATATTTCTGTTAAGAGATTCCTTGACCCTGCAAACTACTCATGTGACTTTCAAGGTATAAAATTATATTGATAATTCACAGAAATTAGGTACAATAAGGGACGGACCAATATTTTTTTGATGGGGGGTGGGGGGGGGGGGAATTTTGAAATAAATTGTTTGCAGAGGCTATAAACACTGAAATAAATTGTATGCAAGCAAAAAAGTAAAGAAAAAAATAATTGTTTGTATGGCAGTTGGACGGAGACACAAAAAAAATTGTTTGCAATTGGTCCGTCCCAAATAATAACAACAAACATTTAAACAGGGTAGCCACTTCAGTTACACAACTGTTATCAGTGTGGGCCTTAAGTACAATCAAAGGTTCCTATGAACCAACTCTTGCATGCAAAATCTTTGGACCCTCCCTCCCCTCCCCTCCCCTCCCTCTCTCCCCTCCCCTCCTGTCCCTGAGGTGACCATTACGTATTGTAGGCTCAATGAGCTGAAGTTATTGTCTGAGTCAAGTGGAGATGACTTTACAGCTCAGGTTGTCAAAACGTTAGTTATTGTCAAGAACAACAGTTCTTTTCAAAACTACACTGACCTAGGCGATCACACACAACATGACAGACTAATAATTATTTTAGATTGTAAACTTTTTCTTCTGCAACAGAAAAAGGCACACAAAATGTAGCGATGTTCTTGAGATCAGTGCCAAACTGGGAAATAGTTGAGCCATTACCTGATATTGGTGAGTAGTAAATATGAAGTACATTATACTTAGGGGGTGGGGGAAAGGGGGAGGGAGTCTGAGCAGGACAAGGCCTGAAATGGGTACCAGTTTCCAGCTGAGATTGAGGTACTGAAAAATGTACGGGGTAGCTGATTTCAGGCATTGACAGAAATCTTATAAAAGCCTGCCTTCGCCAGATTATGAAGCATTCTTCTATTGTCAAACGCAATTTATAGTTAAAAATTATGTATTATTAGGTATATCAAACAGTATCAAGTATCTTTGTATGTTTTTTTTTTTCGAAAACAAGGCACAAAACAAAGAAAAAATATAGGGCAATGTTTTGCAGTTAAATTGAAGAACACATGCAAAAATTTAGTTGATTCGAAGCAAACAAATTTAACCCCAATTCTTCAATTCTTGCTGGGAACGCTTCAATTGATCAATCAGATCCGTGATTGTCAAGCTAGACCCTAGGCCTGTAACTACCGATACAAATATGCCTTGAGAATTTCTTTTTTATCATGTACAGTAGGTTACTCCCTCAACTGGTTGTTTGCAGGGCAGCCATGTTGTTGGCCAGTAACAATAGAAATTGTTTGAAAAAAAGATAGTTTTATTCACAAGGATGAATATTTCATTGTTCTGACCTCTGACTTGGCCTCCATGTACATTGTACAAACCACCAATGTTCTAATTTGCCATCCAGCCAACATGCCTGTATAAATATACTACATACTTTATTCACCACATCCCTAAAGGGGAATTATTTTCTGAGGTAAATGACAAAGCTGTATAGGGCTAAGTGCCCCTTCTTTCATGGGACAATGGTATTTTTCTTGAGTTCATATAAATGGGCCCTAAAAAAATTGCTTTTCCAGTCATTTATTTTTTCGAAAGTTTTAATTAAATATTTCCATTTTATTTTTTATATTCCAGGTTGGCGGATCAGGAAACAGTTCTTTTTAATAAAACCTACAGACCCTGCTAAGAAAGATGTCAGAAATATCCTCACTTGGGTAATGAACATGAACTTCTACATTTGTACACCTTAACAGGGTTTGTACTGGTCACGAAAAACCTAGCAAGTCATGGAATTTTAGAATTTCAATTCCCAGGCAAGAAAATATGGAATTTAAAGGGACGCTGTCACAAGGACGCATGCGCCAGTTTCTCTAATCAAACCATGAAAAGTTCAGCCTAGTCGATACCATTTTGAAATTGACACTTCAACTTGAAAAATTTAGGCTAAACTTTTCAAGAACTGGCAAATGCGCCCTCAGTTCAGTTCAGGGCCAGGGATTGTAACATGCACACCAAAACAAACTTGGTGACTGAAAAACCACAAAACGGGTGATCCTGTATTGAGGTCACAGACCAACTATTCCCAGTCTCCTTTCTTGCATGGTATAATACCCAACTGGAGGCGAAATTTCATGTTTTAAGACTGCTACAGCTAGTGTAACATGCAAGGAAGAAAAATCAATATCAAAAACATTTTTTTTGTTTTTCTTGTCAGAACACCATTTAGATTCTATCAGCAAATAATCATAAAAAAATTGTTATACAGTGTATATAATACACTTTAATGATTCATTTGCAAAATCGTTTTGTTTATAGACAGCACATGGCCCAGATTTGAGTTTGGATGGGAAAGACATGGAAGCTACATTAAAACTACTCACCTCTTTACAGGTTAAGTCAAGTTTGTTTTTACCTCCTTATCATGCTGTACAGCTGTATAGTTGTTCTGTCAAATAAAAACTGTACTTACATGTAATAGTGTGCTAACACTATTTACATGTAGCTAACAATAAATTATGGTAAGTTGTAGTTCTAACTTTTGAGTCTGTTGACGAAATCCTATATTGTGACCATTCAAATGAAAGCTCTTCAACAGTACTTTTTCATGGTACCATTTGTTTTTCAATATTTTACAAAATAAAATTTGGGATTTTTATTGAATTTTGATTTTTGGCACTCTTGGGAGTAATAAAGCGTTAACTACAGTGCTGTATACACTGTATTTAGAACTACTTCCAGTGAGAACTTATTGGTAATTTTTTATGTATCTTTCAGCATCCCTTTATTTATCCACCATCATTTACGTCATGTAATTCAGAAGGAGTCATAACTGTAAGGAATTTTCTTCCAAATGGAACATTAAGAGATTGTCTTTGTAAGGTAAATATTCCAGTATCCTTTAAGTTGTGTTAGCAACATGAGCGGCCATGTTGTATCAGATTAACAATCAAAATACCCCTGTAAGCCAAAGGTGAGCAAATGCAGACCTGATGCAACAGGGATGCAAATGTTGTAGACAACTGTGAAGTCAAACAAAAATGAAATACTAATTAGTTGCAACCAGAGTATACATGTACATCCACTAATGGTTGTAACTAATTAGCATTTCATAGCTGTTCTGTAGTAGGATTACAAGCCTTCATTAAATTTTCATTTCTTTTGTATTTTCTTTTGAATTATTAATGAATAAATCCAATTTAAAAAAACACCAACTGCAGCAAGTCTTAAATGCAATAAAGCATACAATGTATTTGTTTCACTTTGTTGAATTTCATTTCCATTATTTGAGTCAAACTTAATTTTCCATGGCAGATATAAAATTTGTTGAACCTCCAGGTGGGATCACCTTTTGCAAGCAACCACCTCTCTAAAGCGACCATTTTTCTAAGATACCAAATTCCTTCCAGCCAAATCACTATAGTCGAAACCTCTCATAAGTGACCACCTCTCTTAAGCGACCACTTTTTCAGAATACCAAATTCCTTCCAGCCAAATCACTATAGTTGAAACCTGTCGTAAGCGACCACCTCTCATAAGCGACCGTGACCACTTTCAACACTGGTGATTTGAATTTTTCTATTGTTTTTAACCTCTGGTAAGCGACCACTTTCCTATGAATTATTTCTATGTCACTGCAGATGTGAATTGAATCATGCACTACAGTACAAGTCTAATAAAACGAAAATTTTGTCCTTTGCACCAAAACGTCAATTGATATGATACTAACAATATTTTGTGCTGATAGGTGCCTTGTACGTTGAAATTACTGTAGAGATTCATATGATTAATAAACAAGCAGTCTGACCTCTCGTAAGCGATCACTTTGGCTAAATGCATTTTGGGTGGTTGCTTAATACAGGAAGGTTCAACTCTATTTCAGATTGGTACACTAGCTGCTGCCTTTTGCTTTCCGTAATTTTTAATATGCCATACCACCATATGCACCTTAGATTGTTGTGGTTAAGTCATCTTTTCTTAATTAAATCAAGATCTAAATGATATTGTTGTTTTTTTATTTCAGGCCAAACCTAAACTGAGTCAACTTAAAAAATATGGAAATCCAAAGACAAGAGCTGTTTTACATGAGCAAAACATTCAGCTTTTTGGAAGACAAATTTTAGAGGTGAGCAAGATTCCAAATACAACTCAATCAGTCTAAGTGGCCAGTCATATGGCACCACCTCACTTAAGGACCATCATGTGATACAAATTTTTTTTTTCAAACTTGTGTCACTGCTAGATTATGAATCACTCTTGTCAGAAGGGTAAAAAATTGAAGGGTCACCTGTCACCAACTTCATTTTGGAGATGGACGTATGAAAAAGTATCCAGATTTTGAAAAATAGGCATTTATCACTCAACAATCACTCGACAAAATTAACAGGGTCATTAACCCTTTCACTCCCAAGAGTGCCAAACATCAAATTTCAAGAAAAATCTGAAATCTCATTTTGTAAAATAGTGAAAAACAAATGGTATCATGCAAAAGAACTGCTGAAGAGGTTTTATTTGAATGGTCACACCAAAGGGTTTCGTCCACAGACTCAAAAGTTAGAATGACACTTCATGTCTCCATAATTGACTCTGGGAGTGAAAGGAATTAACCTTTAAGGAGAGCATTTGCAAACCTGCAACAGCTACAATGACATAATTTGATACCAAGTGGGTAGAACAAGAGAAAAAAAAACATTGGTAAAGAAACCAATCTATCAAACAAAAAATAGGGGTCACCGACCATCCAAGTGAGTTACCTGTAAAGTTATGCAAAGTTAGTGCATTTGACTACTATTTTACAAAATGAAGTTTACTAGGATTTTTCTTGAATTTTTATTTTTTGCACTTTCTGAAGTTAAAGAGTTTATAATTGCACGTATAGAACTGTAATTATTGTTGAATACCTTCATTGTACAAGTACAGTGTACATGTTTCTTATCGTTCAACAGTTACACAGCTTTAATTAATTATTTTGGTCATACCAGTATTAAAAGGTCCACTTATTATTATTTAAAAACGTCTTTAATTTGCATTATGTTCCTCACTTTTTTGCAGGCATTAAAGTTTTTACATGATAAAGGGATTCCGTATGGTAAGTATTTTTAGTGTGTATGTTGTGGTTTAAATTATTTTTCAAATTTCATTTTTTAAAATATTGGAAAACAAATGGTACCATGCAAAAGTACTGCCAACGAGGTTTCATTTGAATGGTCACACCATAGGACTTCGTCAACAGACTTAAAAGTTAGAACTACATTTACATTTTATCATGTCTTCATTATTGACTCTGGGAGAGAAAGGGTTAATATTTTGTTTTTCAAAAGGCAAAGGAAAAAAGAAATGAACTAAAAAAAAATGAACCACAAGATGTACATTGTAAAACTTGTTGTAGTAATTATTATCAATATTTTTTAGGTCATTTACATACAGGAAATATTGTCATAGAAGGAAATGTCTGCAGGTAGGTTAGCATGTAATGTGTTTGTACTTCACATTTTTCTACAGCACCGTTTACACAGGCGATTTTTTTGTGCAATTTTTGTCACACCTTTCAATGCAATTTTTGTCGTGCGCAAGTTGCATCTTCAAATCGTGTGTGTGAACTTGTGGCAGTTTTGGTGCGATTTGGTCGTGATTTGTTGTGCAAAGTCGCAGAGGTTTTGAATATGTTCGAAACCCAATGCAACTTGGTGGCAATTTTGGGGAAATCGCAGCAAATTGCAGCAAAATATCGCACCCGAATTGCGCAAAAATCGCGGCTAGTTTACACTTGCGACAAAAGTTGCATTGAAGAGCACGAAAAAATCGCATCAAAAATTGCATGTGTAAACAGGCCTTCACTCTTCTTTTGAGAAGTCAATTAAAGTTCAATCTATGAACTTATCATGGAATGATGCCACTGTGCATGGTTGTACAAATTCTCCTTCCTTGTATCCATTAGCATACATTTATTAGCAGTGGTGAGGAGTTGTTAAAATATCAAGAGAAAAATTATGGGGGAAATAGGAGTGGGAAATGGCTGTCAGAAAGTGTTGGGATTTCATGAACATAAACTACCGGTACGTGTATATACCATGTTATCCAATTTATCGTTGTCTCGGAAATGGTTTTAAGATAATTATGTCACTTGCTAATTTTCTATTAAATATATTTTCAGATTACTAGAAATTGAGAGTGGTTTGTTGGGTGTTCCGTCCATTCATAGACATCGCTATATTCCAATGAAAAAAATACAGGTACCAACAGTAATTAAGGAATAACTGTTTTAGGTTCAGTTCAAACAGTAAATTTCTTTCAGGCATGTTGAATTCAATTCTGATCAACTAATTACATGGAATAGCCCATTTCCAAGTTGCCTTTAGCCTCTCTTTCAAACTGAGGTCAAGTGCAAAACCATTCATATGGACATGAGTTTTATTTTGCATGTGAAACAAACATTATATTCATACATGTATGAATGGTTTTGCACTAAGCTTCACTCGGAACTGGGCCATTGAAGAGTCTAGTTGAAGTCTCCTAAATGACTTTTGGCTCATTTTTTTTAATGCGCAAAAGTGCCTGAATTTAAACCTCTTTTTCAGGGTCTACCTGTGTTTTGTCGCGTATTACTGTGTGACAAATTCCAGACAACAAAGGCAATTGAATGCAGCATTCACCAGACTTGGGTATAAATTTTAGATATCTGAGGAATCGTCCAAATTAATTTTAATGCAATGTAGTAAGTGTAAAACTGATGTCTGAAGCTTTCTTTCCAATGGCACTATTTTAAATTGTTTTTCAATACCTTATAAATTAATTAAATGAATTTGTGTTTTTCGTTGTTCAATTTCAGTTCTGGGCACATGAAAGCTAGGTAAATACAATATTGATAATTATTCTGTTTATTTTTAATTTTTAGGAAACGGAAACAGAGGATGTTTATTGTTTTGCTCATGTGTTATATGAGATGTTATGTGGTGAACCGTTACGCAGCAGTACACTTAAAGATGTCCCTCAAAACTGCTCACCTCAACTCGGTAAGTGGAGCAGACTCTACAGTTGAACCTATGAGAGGTCAGAACACATGAGATCTTAACTTTGAATCGTATGAACTGTCTAGTGATTTCATTGTCATTCTAGGCACTTATTAGCCCAAAATAGTTAATGATACAGAAGCTTTGATGCAAGGGACAAACTTTTCATTTTATTAGAGTTGTTCTGTAACATAAATTATTCAATTTTTGTTTGTAGCGGACTTCGAAATATGCATGAGAGGTTACTTACCAGCAGTCAAAAAAAAAAAAAAAAACAATAGAAAAATTCAAATCACCGGCGTTGAAAGTGGCTGTGGTCGCTTATAAGAGATTCCGACTATAATGATTTGACTGGAAAAACTTTCAATTGGTACTTTGGAATAGTGGTCGCTTAGTGGAGGTGGTCGTACATGTAGGTTCAACTGACGTGTATAATTTTACTTTTGTAATTTTTATGATAACTTTATTTGCTGACAACACATGGCCCGCGGCGGTGGTTTGTTATGAGATAGTAAACTGTAATAAATTTAAAATCTTTTGTCTGTTTGTATCATACAGGAACTGTTTTGTTGTCAATACTAAGCGATGAGGCATGCAACAAGTCAGGACTGCCATTAGTTGCTGATCTTCTTGCTAATCCGTACGTACATTTACTGGATATTTGTACCGCATCATTGTCATATATTTTAATTTTATGGAAAGGTTTTCTTTTAACCCTTTCACTCGGCCCAGAGTCAATTATGGAGACATGTAGTGTATTATTTTCTAACTTTCGAGTCTGTGGACGAAATCCTATGGTGTGACCATTCAAATGAAACCTCTTCAGCAGTACTTTTGCATGGTACCATTTGTTCTAACTTTTGAGTCTGTCGATAAAATCCTATGGTGTGACCATTCAAATGAAACCTCTTCAGCAGTACTTTTTCATGGTACCACTTGATTTTCAATATTTTACAAAATGAAATTCGCCATGTTTCTTGAATTTTGATCTTTGGCACTCTTGGGAGTTAAAGGGGCTATGTCATGGCAGTTTTTATGTTTTTGTCTCAGACTGTGCTAGAATTAAAACTGAGCATCTTATTTCAAACACAAAATGCTCTTAGAACACCAAGAACAAGTTATCAAGTAAATACTTGCAGAAATAATAAACCCTAATCAGTTTTAGCAAATTTTCCAAAACACATTGAACGGACTTGAAAAAATTGTCCAATTTTTTCAAGTTGCAATCCACTTCCATCCTGGCATCTGTGGTCAGAGACACTTGTTTATAGTTTTATTATACTCGTAAAGCAATTTTAAATAATACTGGACCATTATTTTTGCGTTTCCAGTGATATAAATATGTGTTTTAGCTTTTCAAAATGTGGTTGCCAATCACAGAAAATAACCTCCGACATTTCATTGCCACGTGACAAAACATTAATATTCTGATCCTGCTTGTAGTGTTTCAGCAGCCTTTTCCGGGGTATCTGCATGCTCGTACCGCCGGAAATTCCTTCGAACGCGTCTCCATAATCTCCGATTACTGCTAGTACCATATTTTCTCAATTAAACGCCCCCGGCGTTTATTTCAAACTTGGCCTAGTGGACCCGGCGTTTCTTTGAATCAGCAGTTCTTTCTCGCCTGCCATTTTTAAAGAAAGGGTTATTATTCGTTTTTCTTGGCAGCCGTGTACTTTGCCCTTAAATCTCAAGTTTATTATACCACAAATAAACGTTTGAGGGGCTTACTTACAACTTCCTCTATTATACCCGGCGTTTATTCGGGGCCCGGCGTTTAATCGAGAAAATACGGTATATTATATGTAATGGAAAGTAACACATGTATGATACACATTTAGAGCTGCAGTGTTTTTTTTTTTCATTTTTTTGGCAGATTTTTTACAGCCATAGACTTGCCCACCATAGACAAGCCTCAACTAAAGGTACAACAAAAAATTGTCTTTTTTATTGTATATGTGTTAACATAATTATGCAACATGTAACTATATAACATATTTAAATAGTGATAGTATAAAGGACACCGGGGTTTCTGATTTTAAATTTTTAAAAGTTTTGTCCGCTTTCTTTAACTGCTAAAGTATAAAATGACCATTTTGTGCTTACATATCTGATGAGTCAATACATGCTAAATGGACAGTAAACGGATTTTTCCGTTAAACGGTAAAGCGTTAGTGTCCGTTTTCGCTTTCCAGGTCACAATTTGTTTTCTCACTTTCGTTCAACATGGCGGATAATTTTAAAAATGGGGACGAGATTATTCCAAGTAAAGGTATCGAAAAAATGTTTAGCAGAAGCGTTTGACAATTAAAAACACGAAATGGAAGCGAAAAGTAGTTTTGTTGACGTGGAAAATACGGAAATTAGAAAAAAAAAATCATCGAACAGTCATGAACACAGTCGAGTGCTACGAGGCTAATTTTTCTTCATTGTTATTGTATGAAAACAAATAGATTCCATTTTGCCGTGCGTCTGTTCAGTTATAGATTACAGAAGACGTGAAAATGTGGTAAGAACATCAGTGACCAACTCGCCTGCGGCTCGTTAGCCACTTTTTTGTTCTTACCACATTTTGACGTCATCTGTGATCTATAACTGGACAGACGCACGGCAAAATGGAATGTATTTGTTATGTACATGTATAGTGTAAACACCTCCGATCCTTGTAATTCAGCCAACAGGCTGCAAGAAGGTGTCTATAAACTACTTGATGGTATGATTTATAACTATCACTACTACAAACTTCAATAGACCTCATTCGCTTTGGCGTAAAATGTTTACCCAATACAAACCTCTTGGGAGTTAAATTCTTTGTCTGAACGACATCCATATTAATGTGTCTTCTCAAGCGTTAACGGAAAAGAAAGAAATAATACCCAGGGGAATGACACGTGGCCTCTAATGGGTAAACAAATACGCCCAAGCGAATAAGTTCTATTGTTGACTAGTCAGTGTTCCATAAAAAATTCCAGGCTTGTAGTCTAACTGTTAAAACGTTTTTCTTCTTAGATTCCAAGTAAATTGAAAGAATCCATCAAAGCAGCCAAAGAACGCGCAGAATTAAAACTTAAGGAAGATCAGAAATTTGTAAGTTAAATTAAAAGTACATGTAGTAAACTGTGGTGACAACTCATCACATTGTATACTGTTAAGGGGGGGGGGGGGGGGGGGGAGAGAATTTTAACTACAAGGTTTTTGCTGAGAAACACTTCATATCTGCCCTACTATATTTTGTTTCTTGACTTCAACTGGGTTTCCCTTTAAATTGGTCAAGTATCTTCCATACTGGTGTATAGCGTGACCAGAACAAAAACAAATAGCTCAAAACAGTACCCCATGAGCTATCGGACATCCCCCCCCCCCCCCCCCATTCCCCGCCATTCAATGGTTTGAGCCCTGGCTGTTGCCCTAATAAAGTGATTTTTCCAAGAAAGGAAAGTTTGTTTCACTTTGTGTCTCTCCACCCAGCATCCCATCCATCTAAGAAATGGTTTCTACTTTTTCCTAATTCTTGCTTTTATTTTCACCAGCTACGGCAGTTTCGCAGAGCTTCTAAAGCACATGCTCATCATATGTCAGAGGAAGAGAAGAAGAAGAGGAAAAAATCTGCAAAGAAGGTATAAACAGTTGTTATTGATTTTTTTTTCAACTGAGTTGAATTGGCCACCGTAAAAAGTTTTAAAAAGGTGACGTTTCGAGTGCTCGCCCTTCGCCAGAGCGAATCGGCGGCCAATTTACCTTATGAATTCAGTTGGTAAAACGTTTCCATGTGGATTCGTTCTCACGAAAGGGCTCCAACTTAGTCGATAAAACCAAATTCTCATTCGTCACTCCTTTACCGACGCAGCACCATATTTTCCTTAGAAACTAACCTCGGGGGATAAAAGCCCACTTTTCGCACGGTTGTGTTATGCAACCGGGCCAAGCAACGCTCATATAACCCTATAAAACTCCTTAGAATGCCAAACCTCACTATTCAAGAAAAATACCAAACTAAATTTTGTAAAATAAAACAAAACAAATGGTACCATGCAAAAGTACTGCTGAAGAGGTTTCATTTGAATGGTCACACTATAGGATTTCATCAACAGACTCAAAAGTTAGAACAAATGGTACCATGCAAAAGTACTGCTGAAGAGGTTTCATTTGAATGGTCACACCATAGGATTTCATCAACAGACTCAAAAGTTAGAACAAATGGAACCATGCAAAAGTACTGCTGAAGAGGTTTCATTTGAATGGTCACACCATAGGATTTCATCCACAGACTCAAAAGTTAGAACAAATAGTACCATGCAAAAGTACTGCTAAAGAGGTTTCATTTGAATGGTCACACCATAGGATTTCATCAACAGACTCAAAAGTTAGAACAAATGGTACCATGCAAAAGTACTGCTGAAGAGGTTTTATTTGAATGGTCACACCATAGGATTTCATCAATAGACTCCAAAGTTAGAACCACACTGCATGTGTACATAATTGACTCTGGGCGTGAAAGAGTTAGTAATAATAATAGTAATTAAGATTTTATAGCATTTAACTGTAGTACAGTTACTAATGTCATCTGGCAACGAGTTCCAAAGTAACGGACAGTGCAACAACAGCAATGAACGAACACTATACGTTTTCAGATTAAACACAGTTTTACGAGAAAATTCTTACGACTAGAACGAAGACCTTTGAAGGATGATACTTAGTTATAAGATCTGTGATATAGCATGGCGCTAACCCGCTAATGCTTAACTAATCATTTACAGCCACAGGAAAAATGACCCCTTATAAGAGAGATTAATGCACCATCGCCGTTTGTCGTTTCTACGTGAAAGTGACTTGGGTTTCGCGTTTTTCATGCACATGTGAATTATTTTCCATTTTTCTGGTAGATTTATTTAACGATTTGAGGAAAAGTAAAGATAGTCAACTTCAAACTGTCGTTTGCCGTTTGCGTAGAACGCAGTGCTTAATCTCTCTAATAAAGGTTTTATTAATTCAATTAACCACCTGACCAAAAGTGCCTTGTTTCTTAACTTAGGATGCTCTTATTTAATTTAGCAACTGTAAAATGCATGATTCAAATTAAATTACAACAGCAACCGAGGACTGTTTAAATTGTTGTTTACTGTAATATTGATGATTAACAAAGATAATATAAGCGTTTTGCCGGAACCTGGAGAAATGACCCTTAATAGGCCTTTATCACGTGGCGGCCATGTTGACTCACCGGAGAATAAAATGCTTTGTTTTTGCCCCGCCCAGCCTCGCAGTGAAAAAGTTCAAAACGAGGTTGGACAGGCAAAAACCTTTTGGTTTTATACAAAATGGCGGGGTGTGATAAAGGCCTATGATGGTGTCTTCTTAATGGAGATGACCAAAATTAGAGGTTGCACTGTACTTCATGGAGTTAAAGCTTGTATCTGGATCATGCGTGGAGCATAAATCCTTTACTATAACATATTAGTCAGATAACATGTGAAAATTAATAACTTTTATCGCGTTCGAAGAACGCAATCCTAATTTCGTGTTGGTTGCCCTGTGCCTTGCGTGCAGAATAATTTGAGATTTTTTGGTGTCTGGTCTTCCAAATGGCCGCCCCCATTGCTTTTTTCAGGGTCTCATTTCCGCCGGAAGTTCCTTCGAACGCGTCTCCATAATCTCCGATTACTGCTAGTATATCTTGTGTACAGCCATCCCAATGGAAACGTCACTTAAAAAAGAATTCCAATTTGTTGAATTTAATCTAAACGTCAATGAAATATCCGGGAGCTGAATTGGTAGAGACGGCTTTCAAGTTCAAATAGAGAAAGGAAAATTAACCGTCGTGTGTTCACGTTCTCCACAAAACCTACAATTTGATCATTTGGCATGGTTTTGCAAGGAACGGCAAAGAAATGTACCAAGAGAAAACGTTGGACTCGCATGCAGGGGCATTGTTTTCGCTCATTAAACCTGTTTTTTTGTTGTTACAAAAGAGCAAGGGTGCAAGGGTGCATAAGCATCTTATGTCATGTGTATGAGGCTCTGCCCCTGCACTCCAGTTCTCCTTGCTGTGAACCATTGATTAGGCCATGGGGACATCTATCATTGTGCAATGCTGCATATGCTAGTTTTTCATTCTTCATGGACTATTGTTCACTTCAGCATTTTATTTAAAAAAAAAAATGTCTCAAGCAAGAGCTTGACACAAGCGCGCTTGTTTTTGTCAGGTAACACTTAAGAAAATTGGGATTCACACGTGATAGATTACTTGGAACATAAGCTGTCAATCACAATCAGTTGCTTGCGCCACTGCACTTGTCTTTAAGTTGGTTTCTGTTTTCCCATTGGTCAAGTACCTTCTCAAATGTGGTGCAATTACGTGGCGTACTACGGCTCCTTTGAAATAGACACGTTTCCATGGTCACAAAGTGGGGTTCAAGTATGTGCATTTTACTGGTAGTTTCTTGGTGTTGTAGATGGTGTGATCACTAAATGACGTAAAACAAAAGATTCAAAAGACACTGAACAATACCTACACCACAGCACAAAAGCTAACGAACAATGGCTTCCGCAACACCAAGAAACACCCATTTTACTCTTTCGCATTCAAACTAGGTTTCAACTGCACCCAGGATGTACTTAGAAGCCCTAGTGTGAAACCGCCAATTGTTTTGTGCCGTTCTTTGCTGTTCTTGCTGCCGTCGCCGTCGTGGTTTCTTAAGCTCCCTAATTTTTCTCAAGGGAAGAGGGGCGGCTGTACGTAGGCTACTTTCATACTCCGTGAGATATCATTACTTGCTTGCGATTGGTCATTGTGCATCACATGACACAATATTCCTCCAACTAAGCTCGGGTATTCCTGATGATATTTCTTAAGTGATATCCCCGGTTATTGAAGCCTGAGCCCCTTCAATGGGCTAATGTGATGTGGGCTGATGTGATGTAGCAATGCTACTTTATCAGTCATTAAAGTAGAAGTAGACAGCTGGACACTATATCAAAACTTCAAGATTGCATGAAGAGTAATGCAAGATCGCATGAACTTGCAAGATTGCATGAAGACCGTTTAGCTGTTGTAATAGACGAGGACAACACTAACACTAACTGTTTTTGACGGTAAGCTTTCGCTTGGTTTGTAACATGCTTGCACACGTTATTTCTATCATTTAACCATTCGCCTCAACTTTACAATTTCTTTCAGCTTGGCGAAAAGGGAACGCCATAAAAACGCCCTTACGTAAGTTTCACAAACAACGCGCGCGGCTGCAGGGAAATTATTAGAAAAATAACGAACACAACGACTTTCATTTGGCTTTAAAAATATACACAGATATTTGTGCCTTGGATTGCATTATCTGTTACTGGAAGGTTGCAGTTTTCCAAGATATAACCGTTCCCTTCTTGGGACAGATAATTAATGATCATTAATTTCCGTGCGCCCAATAAAGTTTGTTTATTTAAAGCAATAGTGACACTCAATGTTGTTGCGATGATCTTGCGGCACGCTTAATTTGAATTAAAGGAGCTGTCATGGGAATTTTAATGTTTTTGCATCAAAACTGCCCCAAATTAAAACTAGTAAGTACTTTTGTTAATCACAAAATGTTTATAGAACACTAACAGGAGATATCAATTGAATTTTCGAAGAGAGAATGAACCAAGACACAAGGGTGTAAACTGTAAAAACATAAGCTCAATTTTTTTCAAGTTGCAATCCATTCCCATCTAGACCATCTGCATCCCAAGATACTTATTTTTATTCTTAGAGCACTAGTAAAGTAGTTTTAAACAAAACTGGACCATTACTTTAGGGTTTTCACTGATATAAATGTCTTTTGGCTTTTTAACCCTTTCACTCCCAAGAGTGCCAAACATCAAAATTCAAGAAAATTCCCAAAATTCATTTTTTAAAATATTGAAAAACAAATGGTACTATGTAAAAGTACTGCTGAAGAGGTTTCATTTGAATGGTCACACCATAGGATTTCATCAACAGACTCAAAAGTTAGAACAAATGGTACCATGCAAAAGTACTGCTGAAGAGGTTTCATTTGAATGGTCACACCATAGGATTTCGTCCACAGACTCAAAAGTTAGAACAAATGGTACCATGCAAAAGTACTGCCGAAGAGGTTTCATTTGAATGGTCACACCATAGGATTTCATCCACAGACTCAATAGTTAGAACAAATGGCACCTTGCAAAAGTACTGCCGAAGAGTTTTCATTTGAATGGTCACACCATAGGATTTCATCCACAGACTCAATAGTTAGAACAAATGGCACCTTGCAAAAGTACTGCTGAAGAGGTTTCATTTGAATGGTCACATCAGAGGATTTCATCCACAGACTCAAAAGTTAGAACAAATAGTACCATGCAAAAGTACTGCTGAAGAGGTTTCATTCGAATGGTCACACCATAGGATTTCATCAACAGACTCAAACGTTAGAACAAATGGTACCATGCAAAAGTACTGCCGAAGAGGTTTCATTTGAATGGCCACACCATAGGATTTCATCCACAGACTCAAAAGTTAGAACAAATGGTACCATGCAAAAGTACTGCTGAAGAGGTTTCATTTGAATGGTCACATCAGAGGATTTCATCAACAGACTCAAAAGTTAGAACAAATGGCACCTTGCAAAAGTACTGCTGAAGAGGTTTCATTTGAATGGTCACATCAGAGGATTTCATCCACAGACTCAAAAGTTAGAACTACACTACATGTCTCCATAATTGACTCTGGGAGTGAAAGGGTTAAAGTATGATGACATAGGGCCTTTAAGCGTGCCGCGGCTATTGTTATTTCGCATTTACCAAGGTAGAAGTTGAAACGTGTAACCGCAGCTGATATATTTAACAAAAAAAGTGCTAATTGAGGACACTAAATGAAAACAAAGTAACATTACAAACTGAACATAAACATTTGAAAATCCCAACTGTATTGTATGGCCTAGGATTTGAACACGGGGCGACCGTGTTATAAATCCACCCAGTGGTCAGAGAGGAAGACTTGAACTCGGGACCAACGGACTGCAAGTCCAGCGCCCGAGCCTCTCGGACACGCTCTCCGCGCTTGAATAATTGGGCTTTGTCAGTCGAACTTATTCCAAGTGGTTTTCCGATGTTTTTCGTTGGTTAAAGCACTTTTGCTGTTATACTGTTTGAAGTGTGTCCGTTTGGAACCCTTTGAAATAGTAAACATAAGCTAATATTTGAAACACTGAAATAGCCTTTTGTTTTTTGTTGTTTCCTTTCAGTTGCAGAAGGAGTCTTCGATATCAGATACATCACAGGCTTCAGGTAATCATTATACATTGTTATTTATAATTCAACACATTGATACACTGCCCAAATATGGTAAAAAAGTTATCGATATACGCTATGTCTACATGACGTATATCCAACGATGGCGGTAAATTTCGCATTTTGACAAGAGAATGCAAAAATGACGGAGCGGCCTCGATATTTTTTCTTCAAACTGGACTTTGTTATCAATGTGTTAAATTGTAAAACTATTTTTGCGCTCAAGCTTGCGTGATATCGACTAATTTTAGCGGACTCGGCTAAGAATTAGCTGATATCACGCGCGCTTTCGCGCTGTGACATTAATTAAATAGCTGGAGTTTTTCTCAATACAACGCGCGCGTTCATTGGCTGATTCATGGTCACATGACATCTAACAAACAAACTGTTTCTCGCCAAACGTCCATGAGCAGGCAACATTTTTACGTCAGAGGGTAACAGTGCACGTGACCAGACCGTGACAACAGGTGGCATGATTATGATGTCTTGTGTTGCTATATAACAAATCACTTAATGACTGATCCCTCGGGAAACATCAAGTTTCTCGGGAAACAAAATTCACTGTTTCTCTCGGGACCAGTCATTAAGTTTTTATCGTCGCAGTTTTATGAGTATTTTGTGTGCGTGTTTGTTCTTTGTTTTCATAATAGAGTGGTTTTTAATTGACCATCGAAAGTAATTTCGTGATTGCATTTGGTTTTGCATTGCTACGCGTTTTGATTGGCTAAAAAAATCTCGCGCCACTTTCTCAACCAAAAAAGAAGAAATCATTCTTTACTTTACTGCACGCATTATCTTGCGCTTGCTACGAGTTCTGATTGGTTCATTAGATTGTTGTGATTGGTCAGAGTAATTACTTTGGTTTTGGTTTTACTATTGAAAACCGCTCTACCGTATGATACAATACAATGCGATGCTATGCAATACAACGCAATGCAATGCAGTCCAATGCAGTGCAATATGTATTAATTGTAATGGGTTCGACCTTGCTGTTGATTAACTAACGAAAATCTAACTTGTTTCAATTACCCCGCTTTTGCACCTGTCACAGGGCATCTGGCAATAATATTACATTTATTTCTGGTCCTGAGGAAAACAGTTAGTTTTGTTTTTCATGTAGAAGTCAAAGGAAAAATTGAAATTTAACCACACATTCCAGAGTTGTTTGTTGACTGTTTTTCATTCCTTATATCTTGCACAGCCCGTCCATCTTCGCCTTCTCCTGCCTCCCGGCCTGGAGGTAATGGTGAGTTCACTGAATTTACAGGGTTTTTTTTGCGCCCAAATCACCCTGAATCGCCGCTTGTTGTACACACTCAACTTGCGCGCGACAAAAATTACATCGAAAAGTGCGACAAAATTTACTTAAAATGTTACCTGTGTAAACGGCTTTTAGAGATTTACCTTTATATTATAATATGATTATATAAACAATAACCGTCATTTGGCGCGAAACTTTGCACGGATATTTGTCCGTGGACATTATCTGTTTCGAGAAGCGAACAGTTTTCCGTGAGCAAAGCTCGACGAAAACTGTGAGCTTCGAGGAACAGATAATGTCCAAGGACAAATATCCGAGCATATGTTTGAAGCCAAATGGAGGTTATTGTGTTTTTTATCCTTCAATTATTTTTCCACTAGGCCTCGCTGTTAGGGAGAGTTGGCCAAGCTGTTAAACATCATAATAATTATGTTGGCGTTCAAATATATTTCTAGTCTGTTCAAAACCATATTTGAGACGAAAACTGAACGTGCGAACGTAAAACGAAAATTTTGAAAACTGGGGAATATTATCGGATATACACCAGTTTTGGCTGCGTCACGTGATGTGTTAAGACAAATCGCGCGCGAGAAAATATTTGATGGATTATATATTAAAACAATTAACATATTTTCTCTCTCTTTTTCCAGCTTCTGTACCGCCGCCGCCCCAGGCCCCCGCACCGCCTTCTCCTTCTCCTGCCCAGGCTTCTGCCAAGAAAACGTCAGTGCCGGTCAAAACAACGGAACGGGGCGCCTTGTTAAGTTCCATCTGCGATTTTAAAAAGGGTGGATTGAAAAAGGCTGAAACAGTTGACAAAAGTAAACCTAAAATATAAATCTTGGTCGATTAAAATAACCATATTGTGCGTGATTGCATGATTGTCTCGTAAGTTCCAACTTAGATTACTGGTTGGTAGATGGTCTGTAAATGAATGGCGAAGATTTCTTTACTGTGCGTTTGCACTTTTGGTTTCATTCTACGACAGTCAACTGTCTCTAAAGCAACCACCTTTGGTGCAGGAAAAAGTGATCGCTTAAAAGAAAAATCAATTTGAAACAGCATTTGACTGAAAAACAAGACGGTTATTTACAAAGTGGTCGCTTAAGAGAGTAGTCGTTAAGAGAGAGTTGACTATACATGTACGTTGTGATGTACAATGTCTGTTGTCAAAAGACCAGCTGCGGATATCTAAGGGAAGGGGCCTGCTCCCCCCCCCTCCCCCCCCATCTTACCAAAAAATAAGGCCCTAAAGGCCGACAATGTTGCTCAGTCTCTAACGTTTCTACTCTGCCCCCTCCCCCCTAAATCGCCCCCACATAGTTTTTTAGATTTGTTATATGAAACAGACATTCATGTATACAAATTGAAATTGGAGTAAACATTGCTGTTCTCCAGGTGATGCGTGACACTTGATTAAATTAATGTGTTTAAAACGTGAAAAAAAATAGTAAAAATAAACGAAAAATTATAAAAACACTGATACAGGGCTATGCCCTAAACGTTTGTGAACTAAATAACTGTCACTTTTTATAATTTTTCACGTTTCAAACAAATATTAATTCATATATACAGTCAATTTGAAATTTTCTTGTTCATAGAAACTATTGAATCAAGTATATGCACTTCACTTTTGTACTATTTTCATCGTTTTCAAAAGAATTCTATTAACTCTTCAAAGCCAAGTTGGAAGTGAATGGAGATTGTACAAAATGAAGAGAGACATTGTTAGGTGCTAATTATTACAATTATTATAATTATTATAATTAATATGAGATAGCAAGACTGAAGACAAATAAAATATAAATCAAACAACGTACAAATAAAAAGCGAGGGAAGATTTACGTACAACTCACACATTTAGTTATACATGTATGCCCTATTGTTTTTCTTTAGGCGTTCTACTGTTTTGGCTTTTGTTTCAGTTTTAAGAACAGTATGCATAACTAATGTATGGGGTTATACAGAAATCTTTCCAAAAGCGTTCATTAAAACTATAAAACTGAGAGTCAGCTTTTTTGCTTTAAGAGCTATCGAGTGTCAATTAAAAGACTTGGGGCGATTCTAGAATACCCGGACCATTTATTTGAATATCCCTGAAAGTTTTGGTTCCTTCTGCATGTACCGGAGCACATATTATATAAAACAAAAGGAACAAAGAACGACAATAATACAAATGCAAAACAAGACCAAAAATACGAGTTTACCTCGGTGTAAGAACCTGTGACTTTTTCCTTTGTTTTTTACCTTTGTAGTATTGCATTCCCAGTTGACTCTATTGTTTTATGCCTTTTGTTTTCTTTGTTTTACGTCACTCATGAGTTTCACAGGTTCTTACACCGAGGATGAGCCAAAAATACAATACTTCACAAACGAGAAGACCATGGATACCGGTACATGCAGAAAGACCCAAAGTTTTGTAGAACGAGGCACATAATATGAAAACAAAAGAATTCATTCTTATTATTAAAGTGGCCAGGTTTTCTAGCATCTAGCCAAAGACTTTAAATAGCCACTTACAATATTCTTTGTGCAATATTGAGCATACACACATCTTGGCTTAACTGCAAAATACCCCGCGTTATCGCCTACAATCTATGTGGCACCGGCTACGCGGTGAGCAGAAAAGCCTGATAGGAAGGAATATAGGAATGAATATTCCTCGTTCTAAAAGTAAAAGGATATTCTGCAGTTACTCACACTTCTTTCTTGAACACCAAGCTGAATTTGCATATTGTGCATTATTTGACACACACGTGCATATTGTGCATTGTTTGACACGCGTGCGGCACGTGCTGCGATATGCAAATTTGCATCAGCAGCCCATCACAAACTTTCCAAACTTTATTTCAACCGATAACATCACGATTTTATGTTCATTTGAAGTACTTGAAATACTTGTATTTTATATTTTGGAGGTTTCCCTTTCAGAACCTAATAGGCTCAATTTTTCCCACTAAATTGCTCGGTCCCCTCATGGGATAATGCTCATTATACATAGGGTAACAGACAAAACAGGGTTAACCACAGGAAACTCAAGCGTAATGTTTCATATTAATGATATTTGAAAATATAAGACATTGTATGGAATTTCGAATTCAACGTTTTAAGCAAAAAATAAAATCAAAATTGCTGAATAAAATCGTTGAAACATTTATTGGTGTTGTGTTCTATCTTTATACAGTGTTTCTACGCTATTTGAACGATGTTTAGTCCATTTATCGTACCTTGTATAATATATTAACTGAAAGGAAGGAGAGTTCGGTAGCTTTCGGCGTTCGACACGTGTCCACAAATGGCATTTTTCGCACAAAAATAGGTGCTGCTCCCATTCTGAATGGTCGTCACCCTTACAGCAGAATAACGTTAAATTACATTTCTTCGAGCAAATTGAACATCCCTTGTTATTATGACGAAACAGCTGCTCCACAAAATCACATAGCACTGCAAAATAGGCGCCAGAAAGGTGTGAAGAACAGAATAGACCATGGATGCGCGGTCAGCACTGGGTACCAGAATAAAATCAAAGCCCAACAGGGAAGGGCATGTTCAATTTTGTCTCAAAATTTTGTCAACCTGTCCTTGATTTTACTCTGGTTCCCAGTGCTGACCGCGCATCCATGATTTTTCAAATTCTTTGCCTGTTGTTCAAGGTCACGCGCTGTGACGTTGGCCGATTGGCAAACATTTGAATTCGAGCTCATGCGAGGTCATCACCAGGTGCAATTTGGTAGAAAATAGGCCATTTGCACGATCGCCTCATTTGACTACAACTACCAGAATTCATTTCGTTTTTCCTTTTTTATTTAAATTTTGTAATCCCAGTGCGGTTTAAATAACAATAGCCCTAATTTGCACTACAAAACAAAAAACTGAAGGATTCTGGTAGTTGTAGTCATATGACGTCATCGTGCAAATGGCCTATTGGCGTTCGCGCTTATTTTTCTATCCTTTCGCTGTTACACCGTGCTGACGAGACTCAATCAGGTCGAAACAACTGTCCACGGTTGCATTTTGGCTTTCAGTTTGGGCTCTATCATGTCGTTGTCGCGTTCAATGTTCTACTACCGGTGATCTCCAGTCCGTGCCAGTCCACCATCCAGTCAACTCAGGCGCTCTCCTCCATCGTGTCAATGGACAGACATTAGACGTTGTTTTGAAGTTTGTTCAAGATTATTGCTTTTTACGCTTGCAATGGCGTTGTCCTGTTTTTCCATAATATTTTAGTACCACAGGAACCCTCAGAAAAGACAAACTAGATGATGGTGAGCCTGTGTTTACGCCAAAACAGGTGAAAATGAAAATTAGTCAAGGCTCACTGAGAGGCGAAAACTGATACCCTCCCTGTTAACAAGAACACAGCACAGGCTTGCCAAGTTCAACAACACTTTAATACAGAAGCGTTTTTCACATATTCTCTTTACAGAATTTACAGATTGAAAATTTTAACAGGAGATCTGCAATTCATGTAAGGAAAAACAGAATGAATTTACAGCGAGAAAGGTATATGTCTTAAGGAAAGTGAATCAAATCATTTACAACATTTTGTCTGTAATAAATACAATTTTAAAAAGCACGAACAATCGAATTTTGTATACATAGCTAATCCCGTTTGTCAAAGATGTTTCACTGATTTACACTGTAAAGACCAGGATATATCTGGAGAGCATTTTAGTTTTTATAGAAATTATACCTGCCTTAGCTCGTCCAAGGACGCCGGTCTAACACGGACAAACAGGGTGCGCGGGGCATCATGGGGAGGTTCTGCATCCTTCCCACAACCGCACGCGCATGCGTAAGAGCAAGGAGCGGCACATGGGAACGAGGTAAGAAATTACAAAGTTCTATGAATAGTGCCATGTACTCACTGCATACTCATTACCTCACCGCGTAAGGCTAACTTATGGGAAGAATTCGCGACTGCTGAGGCATTTAGTGATATTGACAGAGCTTTTAAAAGATTCACATGTTAATTTGAAGCAACTTTCTAAAAATGAAATATGATTATTATTGGCGATTACACGCTACTTACAATAACTAATGAAAAACGATATATAGCTATATGGCGATATTCACGTTTAAACTTAACTTATTTAAACTATTAAAGGGAATCTCCATTGTTATAACAAATTGACGTTAAATTGTTGGAAAAAAAGTCTAAATTAAAAATTTTTTAAAAAAGGTTGCAAATATAATTTTAGTGTACAAAAAAGGATATAAATATCGCCTATTTTCGCTTTTAAATTTCCCGTGCGCCGCCATTTTGAATATTTATGACGTGTTACGGTTGTCCAATTGTTGCATACAAAAGAACGTCGATTCTTAACAATAGCGGCAACCGTAACACGTCATAAATATTCAAAATGGCGGCGCGCGGGAAATTTAATTGCGAAACTGGGCGAT
This sequence comes from Cladopsammia gracilis, assembly GCA_022457155.1. Classification (NCBI taxonomy): domain Eukaryota; kingdom Metazoa; phylum Cnidaria; class Anthozoa; order Scleractinia; family Dendrophylliidae; genus Cladopsammia; species Cladopsammia gracilis. Next base: position 1,501,714 of record JAJGOT010000016.1, read on the forward strand.
ATTTGTACACTAAAATTATATTTGCACCTATTTTTAAAAAAAATTAAATTTCGACTTTATTTCCAACAATTTAACGTCAATTTGTTCTGACAATGGTGGTTCCCTTTAAAAAGACGAGGATTTTGAAGCAGAGGTGATGGCTTCCACACATAAAGTGAATGAAATAGAAAAATGGAATGGCATTCTACCAATTTTAGAATGAAACCATCTAACATACCCTAACCCCCTTATAGTCATTCGATCCTTTCAAAAACATTCTCATCCCAGAATGGACAGAATAATAATTAAACACACACATCACAGAAAAAAAAACAACAAACTCAGTCCCATTTTGGATATTACGGGGTATTTAAAGAATATCCACAAAAATCCCAAATTTGGCAAAGTGAAACAAATCCCAACCAAAGAACTTGGCTGGAATCCCTGGTTGGAAATTTGTCTCACTTTGCCAAATTTGGGGATTTTCTGGGTGTTCTATAAATACCCTAAAAATCCCCAAATGGGAATCTTGTATTTTTTCCTGTGGCACACACACACTCCAACATAAACAAAATTTTCAGAAAGTCTCGTATGGAAACCCTAAAATACGCATCCATCTTCATATACAAATACCTTCCTAATTTAAAACACTCATCTAACGTTATAGATAATATTTATGGGTGCGTAAAGCTACTTTAGCTTCTAAAAACTACTTGATATTTTGTAAACTTTGCATATATAAGTATTCTACCGTTCGCAGGTTTTCTTCTGAGATTTGCAAACCATTTTCGACTCCAGTGCCCTTGGTCTTTCTTTGTTTTGTTTTGTTTGTGGCCGCGCGACCCTCAGGCATGCATGTGCAAACTGAGAGAAGAGCTCTGGGATCGAGAATGAGTGCAAACACGCAAAGTCAGCTGGGACTCAAACAATTTCCAGGGCCGAGTTGTTCAAAGCCTGATAAGCACTAATCCTGGATTAACTGTCAACAGAACATATGAGCTGGGCCGAGTTGTTCGAAGGACGATTAACGCTAATCCAGGGTTAATTACCATGACATCAGAACACGAGATTTACCTGGCATCAGATTGGGCCGATCAAAATTTCAGGAATGAAAGCCCTCTGGCAAACTTGCAATCGGGTTTTACGTTTTACATCCATTGCAAGTAAAACACCGTCAACCGAAGTAAAAAATGAAATGGTTAATTCTGTGTCTTTAACAGAAGATAAGTACGAGTGAAATTTGTAATCCTCGCAGTGTGCTATCAACTTAAAGGGGCAGTATCACGAGGTTCCACGCGCGGCACTGTTCACTATTCTTGCACCGGAATTTTGGACATATCACTGTTGAAAATGATTTTTTTCTTTCTTCCGGCTATCAAAACGGATTTTTTGATTCAACAAATACCTCCACTTCTCGACGGCCTTTTTGAATTTGCGGAATCAAACTTGAAAACGTGGGCCGACGTTTTCAAGTTTCGACCTCGTGATACTGCCCCTTTAAGCAGTTGAAAAAGCAACCTGAAAAAATTAATGCTTGAATGTTTTTTTTTTCAGGTTGCTATTTCAACTGCTGAAATCGATAGCACACTGCGTGCGAGGATCACAAATTTCACTCATGTCTATCCGCAGTTCACATATATATGATTTTCATATAATCATATTCAAAACAAACATAGTACCAGGCCGAGGTTGTTTAAAAGGTCGATAGCGCTATCCACGGAATAAATTTCTTCCTAGTGCATAACGCACGGAATAAATCTCATCCAGTGTATAACGCAATTGTTTTTGTCAACGTGTAATCCAACCTTGAACAATCGGGTCCTGGGCCCAGTTATTCAAAACGTGGATAGCGCTATCCATCGGATAAATCACTATCCGGTGGATAACGCAATGTGATTTATCCGATGGATAGCGCAATCCACCTTTTGAACAACCGGGTCCAGATGGTTATTCGAAGTAGGTGGGCATGTACATCGTAGGGTTATTACCCCACAGTTACCCATTATCTCCTAGCGCCGCTTAGTTCGCTCTCTCCCGCAATTCGTAACCTTTGAACAGGCTAACAGTCTAGAGGACTAGGTCACCTTAAAATACAAAATGTACTTTAATTATATGGATAAATTAAATGCTAAAAAAATCGATTGTCGTACAATTTCCGAAAATAAACCCATAGAGAGCATTCTGCTCGTGTGGGAGGGCAGGGGTTTAACAGCCCTCTTACACCCAAAGGTAGCCAGAATAAAAAGTTAGAAAAATCCCAAATTTCATTTTGCACGATAATGAAAAACAAGCAGTACTATCGAAAGGTCCTGCTGAACACTGAACTTTCATTTCAATGGTCGCACTGTTGGATTTCATCAACAGACTCATGCAAAAGTTAGAACCACCTTGTACAGCGTTATAACCAGTACCACAGGAAAGTACTGCTCAATAGCTTTAATTTCACACTGCAGGATTTCATCCATAGAGAGAAAAGTTAGAACCACCTTGTACAGCGTTATAACCAGTACCACAGGAAAGTAGTGTTCAATAGCTTTAATTTCACACTGCAGGATTTCATCCATAGAGAGAAAAGTTAGAACCACCTTGTACAGCATAATAAACAGTGCCACAGGAAAGTACTGCTCAGCAGCTTTCATTTGAATGGTCACACTGTATGAATTCATCCATAAAGAAAAGTTAGAACCACCTTGTACAGCATAATAAACAGTATCACAAGAAAGTACTGCTCAGCTGCTGTCATAAAAAATGGTCGCAATGTAAGATTTCAGTGGCTCTATTTGGTTGGGATTTCTTAACATTCAACTAATGGGACGGATACGGGGATGGGGTAGGGGTTTGTTTATGGAAATTTACGGCATGCTATAAGCTATGTATTGCTTTGTATCACCATCTAGTCGGTTTCCGCTTCTTGTTTAACTGTACCTTCCATGTTAAGTAAGGCTTCCGGTGACTTGAACCCCCCGGACTCTTCAACCTCCATGTCGTTACCCGCTTCAGGAAACAAATCTTCCCGTAAGTCTTCCTTCGCACTTCCTTCCGCATCGGTCTGCTCCCCTTCTGCTCCTGTTTCTTCTCCTACCACTGCTTCGTCCTCACCCATGCCACACTGTTCCGCGTCTAACAGCTCTTTTGCTTTATCTTCAGGCGAAGAGCTGTTTTCGGAGATGCTGGACAGTGTAGCCGACCCTGTGCTCGGAAGTTTCTGTTTGACGTGCCAACGCTTGTGCTTGTTAAAATTCGATGGATCACTAAACTTCCTTGGACATTCCTTGCACTTGAACGGTCGGTCGCCAGTGTGAACACGAACATGTATTTTTAAACTGCTAGAGCTGAAAAAAGTTTTGGTACAATGTTCACATTTGTATTTCTTCTCGCCAGTGTGTTTGAGGAGGTGCGACTTGAGCGAAGTGTACTTGGTGAAGACTGCATTGCACTCGTCGCAAGTGTAGGTTTTTCCGGTGCGTTCTGGTCTCTCAGCACTTTCGTTTGCATTGCCTACAACAACAAAAAATCAACGTCTTTTATTTAACTGTTTGTTCTACAGCCTATGGTACACGGTTGAGCATTTGTTGATCAACAAATGTTACAACGGTTGTTGAACAGTTTAATAGAGAGTGTGAGGCTTATTAGAGAAGGGGGGGGGGGGGGGGGTGCTTATTACAATTTATCGAAACACAAGCAGTTCACCACTCATTGATTACCGTAATAATGATCATTTTTAGTACAACTTCCGAGTATAGTTTTCCCCAAAGCTCGCGAGTACTGTGTATATGAATTCGTGTCCGGATTGGAACGGTACAAATGTACCGGTTATACAGTCAGCCGTTATATTTTTGATTGTCTGGGTTGTTAAGGAAAAGGGTGGGGGGGGGGGGGGGGGGGGGCTTAATGAATTTCTTGCTCCAAAAGGGGGTGCTTATTTGAGAGAGTGGGGCTTAACAGAGGATTTACGGTAAAAATTTCACTGGAAAAAGTACTGTTCCATAGCTCAATTGATATTCCATACGTTTGGTTATTGCTTTGGTTTTGCATTGTTACGCTTTGTGATTGGCTATAACATCCCGCGCCAATTTCTCAACCAATCAGAAGTAAAACCAAAACTCAAATCGTGACTTGCTCGCACGCGTTTTCCCGCGCTCAGCGCCGGCTACATGTATTTGCTTTGAGCTGTGATTGGTTCGTTAGATTGCCTGCCTCTGTTTTGATTGGCCAGAACAGAATAATTACTCACTCATTACTCACACTCAACTGAAAACCGCTCTAAACTTACAAGCGCCGGTTGCACGTATTTACTTCAAAGTTGGATTGGTTTATTGGATTGAAGTGTTCTCTCGGTAATTAATTAGTAATTAATTAGTAATTGACAGGTAATTAATTAGTAATTAACAGGACCCTTTTGATGCCAGTGTTTTTACACTGACGGGGTTATCCTGTATAAATATTATGTTATTATTATTATTATTATTATTATTATTACAATATTATTATTATTATTATTATTATTATTATTATTATTATTATTATTATTATTAAATTAAGTCTTAAAATGAACTGCACAACTAAACTTGCATATAAAACCGCGAAGATTAAATACGCAAAATCCACACGCTGTTGTTAAAACTTACATCGCTAGCTCTTTAAAATGTTTTTCCTTTACCGTGTTACCTCTCCTAACTGTAGCCTGCGCGCAGAAAAATAGAAGATATCTGCGGGAAGCTATCCTAACTGCAGGGAGGAAATAATGAAATTCTCACCTTTTGCCATAACTTGCTGGGCGCCATCTTGAAGCTCGCACACATGAAGTCGTAGTTGTTCAGCTTCGAAAAAGGACGCGCTGCATCGTGAACAGCTGTATGGTTTCTCTGAATTTTCTTCCTGCGTGTGGGACAACAGATGCACTTTAAGACGATCCCCTCTCGTGTACTGCTTGCCGCAGAAGTGGCACACATGTGGCTTTTGCCCACTGTGACGCAACATGTGACGTTTCAAGTCTACGGCCTGTGTAAAGCGGCGAGAACACACGTGACATTCAAAAGGCCTCGCTCCCGTGTGCACCAGCAGATGGCGCTTCAGTCGGCTGGAGAAAGAGAATTCTTTATCGCATTTTTTGCAGCGATAAACTTTCTGACCTGAAGATGTGACAATCTCATCCGTTAGTTCTTCCTCTGTCAGTCCAGTCTCTTTTGCTCTCACAGGGCGACCTGGATGCGATAAATGAAGAAAATAATAAATAAATAAAACATAAGTTTAAAGCACTCGAGCGAGTTTTCGTCGCTGACCAACGTGTCCAGGGTTCGATTTCTGGACCCTGCGTCAGAAGTTTTTAATTCTTAAATTCGTCGAGTTTGTTGCAGGTTGTCGCTTTTCTCCGGGCTTTCCGATCTTTCTCCTTCTCAAATAGTGGCACTTTAATATCATGAATTTATACAACAATAAGCCCGAGTATGATAACTCCACACTATCCTGGGATATCAACATAATACAACATCAGTTTAAAGCATTCGAGAGGGTTTTCACCGCTGAGCGAAGTGTAGCCTGCCTGGCATGCGCATGCGCTAGAAAGCCCGCCAAGCAGGCAAACCAACGTGCACAGGGTTCTTCCTAGTAGTTCTAACTTTTGAGTCTGTGGACGAAATCCTATAGTGTGACCATTCAAATGAAACCTCTTTTGCAGTTCTTTTGCATAGTACCATTTGTTCTAACTTTTGAGTCTGTTGATGAAATCCCATGGTGTGACCATTCAAATGAAACCTCTTCAGCAGTACTTTTGCATGGTACCATTTGTTCTAACTTTTGAGTCTGTTGATGAAATCCCATGGTGTGACCATTCAAATGAAACCTCTTCAGCAGTACTTTTACATGGTACCATTTGTTCTAACTTTTGAGTCTGTTGATGAAATCCCATGGTGTGAACATTCAAATGAAACCTCTTCAGCAGTACTTTTGCACGGTACCATTTGTTCTAACTTTTGAGTCTGTTGATGAAATCCTATGGTGTGACCATTCAAATGAAACCTCTTTTGCAGTACTTTTGCATGGTACCATTTGTTTTTCAATATTTTACAAAATGAAATTTGGGATTTATCTTGAATTTTGAATTTTGGCACTCTTGGGAGTTAAAGGGTTTATATCATGGATACATACCTCGGTCCTTAAGGTGTACCACCAGTGGTGGTGGTGGCTGGCCCAGGTTGTTCTTACTTCTCGTCATGTGCACCGGAGGAGGAGGGGGAGGAGGAGGAGCCACCGGTTGAATCTCCACAGGTATCCTTCTTAACCGTGGCCCGGTCCACTGCGGCTCCATAGGTGACGAGGTTATACTGGGACCTTGGGACGAGTGACTAGGGTGGTGAAGGGGGATTGACGTCATAGGACTGGGGTTCACCACAGGGGTAGACTGAGGCAGCGGAGCATAAACACTAGTAGTCGTCATGGTGGATGGGTTCGCACACACTTCGGGTTGCTCATTCACCGTACCATTCCACATGTTGAAGTTCGGTGTCGGCTGCACCATGACGGGGCTGTGAGAGCGGAGCGCCTCCGCTACCGAGATGCTCACCACCGGGTTGGAGAAATCGTGGTAGTTGGAGGTGGGTGGGGCCTCTATGTGAACAGGGTAGGAAGCCGGAGGTGGCGGAGGTACAGTGTATGTTCGTTCTGGGACGACTACAGGAATGTCTGGACTCACTGATTCGCCTTCAGAAGAGAAGTTAGAAACCCTCCGTGCGATTCCCTTCCTGTCGTGCTTCCTGTGGGAACAGCAATGTTGAAATAAAAACGCATTGACAAAGAGCTTTGTGACCAATATCTGAGTAATTACGTTCGAAGATAGAAGAACGCTTCTTAATCTCGTGAAGGCAGACTTTTTTAAAGATTTTTTGGGTCAACGCCAAATTAGCCTCCCCGCACATTTTTCAGGGGCACCTCTCGGCTGGGAACTGGTACTCGTTCATCCCGTCACTTTTTATATGGGAGCCCCCCCCCCCCCCCCCCCCCAAGGTATCGAATGTACTCTTTTAATCCGTGATTACTACTAGTAATAAGAACTTTATTCCATTTACATTTGCATTTACATTCATTAAGTCGGCAAAATCCATGGGATATCACGCCAACTATAAATAAAATATAAAAAAAATCAAGTTAAATAAAAATAACTAAAAATCTGATATATCTAAAAATTTAAATAGTCAAATTAAGGAAGGCGAGTTTTAAAAGCGTCAATAGATTTACTTAAAACGGTTTCGGTAGAGAGATTGTTCCAATCGATGATTGTTCTTGGGAAAAAAGAACAAAGTCATTTGCGCATTGATTTCCCTTTGTCGTGCAAGGTATTCAAAACCGCTTTCTTCCAACTAATGCTCGACCTTTTGACTTACGGAAAGCACTTCAAAAACAATAAAAACAGACTATGTCTTGTTAATGTTTCGTACCCTGTAAAAATGTTTTTTTTTTGCTATAAATCAGAGCGCATGCAACTTCTACCTGATATTATAAAAAAATGCAGATTTCTTGCAGCAGAGCTGACTAATAAACGTTGCAAAACTTACCTTCGGGTCGGACTAGGAGCAGAGCTGTTCTCATCAGGACTGTCCAAACTCTGGGGGCAAAAACAAGCAAATAACAACGGTCAGTTTAATTTCTGACAATTGAAATTTATTATCACTTTGCTTTGCACTTGAACGTGTCTGAACCTGCTTAGCAGAACTTCTTTAACCTGCTTTTCAGGCTTTTATCAATCATAAGAAGCACATCTTTTAGTTTATCACCTTTCGATAAGATAAAGTGCGTGAAATTTCACCCGATTTGCGCCAAGGAAAGAGGCGAAGGAAGCGCTAAATTACATTCTCTTGGGCTTAATAGGATCGTCCCACTAGGCAGTTCCCCTCTCTCTCTTGCGGTAGCAATCACTTTCTGGATAGTCGTATGAGCGAGCTTACCAAGCGTGCGAGCGAAGGTCACACTTCGCTAGCGCGCTAGTCTCCCACGAGACTACTCGCGCGCGTAATATAATATATGAATACGCGCTTCCACCAAATACAGTAATTGTATGGGCAATCCAATGTCAAATAATTTCGGTAAAATTTAATTTTTCTAATATTTATAATTTGAAAACTGACGATACAAGGAAGAAGACTTGACTCAATCAAATTTGAAGAATGTAGCTGTGTTTTAAAGCGTCCAGTTCATTTTTTTTTTTTGTTTTCGATACGTTTGTCTGTAAAATTTTCCGTCGGTTTTCACAAGTATTACAAAATTAAAATTTTACCGAAATAATATTTAACACTAGATTGCCATACAAACACTGTATTTGGCAGCATGTTTGCCCTGATTAGATCACCTATGATTCCCATTAAGGGCGAAGTGGTCTATTAAATAATAATAATAATAATAATAATAATAATTATTATTATTATTATTATTATTATTATTATTTATTTATATAGCGTCATATAATTACAATCTGTAAAGCGCCATTGGACAGTTTCTATCACTGTCCAATGGCGCTTTTCAGATTGTAATTATATTAAGTAATGATCCGCATTAGAAGGATAGTGCTGAACGGCAATGCACGATGGAATGTCAACTTTATTCATTGTTACAACTAGTGATCTCAGTGGTCAAGACTCAAAAACCGCTAAAAAGTCAAGGTTCAAGGTGCATAAAGTCTAATTATTTTAAGGTTTCAAGTATTTTGAGACCCAATCGCACAACATGCAATTTTTAAAAGATATTGTATTTGGGGAACTTCATCAAAGAAGCAAAATTAGTAGCTATTGTCTTCTGCTGTTCTGATTGGTTAAGCACGAACATTTTCTAAAATATATTTGACGCAAATGGATTTTTCCGTATTTTTATAATGAAATATAATTATGAACCATCAGCCCCTCCTCTATTCTTGAAATCAAAGATATTATATGTGGGAAAGAGTCAATGCCGCAGAACAATGAAGTTTACTATAGTTCTTATGTGAAGCATTACTTAAATTATATTAAGTTACCTATACTATGCTGGATAAAACCTTAAAGATAAAGAACTTAGAATGCAGTACTCAGAATCAAACCGGAGGAGGGGTACTCAATTATATGCGCTATACAGGTATGTGCCGCTCGATAGGGTAGGGTTTTTGAGGTGCTCAGTCCTTAAATAGGGTATCCTTTTTGGTATTTTTGGTATTGTGATCCTTAGATATTCCTTAGATAGGGTCACTAAATTGCAGTATCCACCCCAACGCGCAAAATTAAAAAGATATGGTCTGTTAAAACTGTATTGGGCCTTAAAAGGGGTATCAAATCTCGATTTTCTACCCTTAAATAGGGTCAGGGTTTGAGAACCTTGGCGGCACACACCTATCCTAAATTGTCGGGAAAACTTCCCCCCCCCCCCCCCCCCCCCCCACCCCGGGAATCAAACTAATACTAATCGCGTAACTATCCAGAGATGGACCGCCAGTAGTCTATTTTGAGCGTTCCGAAAATTGTTCCATATATTACTGATCAAACAGAAGCTAAATTTGTCCCACCCGTTTCACCATTGGTACCTCTCCATTAGTAACAGGACTGATGACGGTTCTCTGTGCTTGTAGCTGAAGACAGTCTTTAGCTGCCTTGTGTTTCAGGTATTTCTGTAGGCTTATGAACATCTGTTTGCATTTACCACATTGGAAAAGATCTGGCTCAGTGTCCTCTCCATCGGACTCGTGTCCTGGAGGAAAAATAAGCGTTATTCTAGTCAACACGAAAAAACCAAACAGGAGCAAATAAAATACGACTCAAAAGCTTTCATTTGAATGGTCACACTTTATTACGATTTCATCCACAGACTCAAAAGTTAGAACCACCTTGGTCACACTATAGGATTTCAACCAGACTCAAAAGTTAGAATCATCTTGTACAGCATAATAAACTGTACCATAAGAAAGCACTGCTCAATAGCTTTCATTTGAATGGTCACACTATAGGATTTCATCCACAAACTCAAAAGTTAGAACCACCTTGCACAGCATAATAAACAGCACCACAGGAAAGTACTGCTCAGTAGCTTTCATTTGAATGGTCACACTTAATAGGATTTCACTCACAGACTCAAAAGGTAAAACCACCTTGCACAGCACAATAAACAGTAACACAGGAAAGTATTGCCCAGTAGCTTTCATTCGAATGGTCACACTTTAAGATTTAATCCACAGACTCAAAAATTAAACACAGCTTGTACAGCATAATAAACAACACCACAGGAAAAGTATTGCTCAGTAGCTTTCATATGAATGGTCACACTATACGATTTCATCTACAGACTCAAAAGTTAGAACCACTGTTACGCCGCAAAATGTAATACTAACGTATCCCAAAAGCGAATGCTGTGCAGGTTATTGTGAAGGAAGAAATTATGTAAAAAGTACCAAGAAACGTAGATTACAACTACCGCTTTGTACAAAGATCATTAGAATTCGATAAATAGAGGTTATAATACAACAGTTAATTTCTCATAAATCGAAGTCAGTTTGAAAGCGTTTTTTTTTCTAGCGCGTGGTCAGAAGAGTGTAATAAAGTCACGGTCATATTTGCACTAAATTTGATGCGTGATAACACAATTTATAATTCAACACATTGATACACTGCCCAAATATGGTAAAAAAGTTATCGATATACGCTATGTCTACATGACGTATATTCAACGATGGCGGTAAATTTCGCATTTTGACAAGAGAATGCAAAAATGACGGACCGGCCTCGATATTTTTTTCTTCAAACTGTGCTTTGTTATCAATGTGTTGAATTATAAAACTATTATAGCGCTCAAGCTTGCGTGATATCGCCTAATTTTAGACGATTCGGCCGATACCAACTGTACAAATGATTTGACAATTGTTTTCTACAGAATGCCCAAAGTATTGTCAGTTGAGGGTACTGAATTCGTTGAGCGACCTAGGACTACAAAACTACGATTAAAAAGGGATTAGGTTATGAAACCTTGCAGACTTCAATGGCGATAACAAAGGAGCTACAATTCATGTTGAACTGTACTTGACCGATAAGGAGTGAATTTTTAAAAGCTTGGCTGCTGGTTATTTCTCGGCGAAGCAAAATTCGGCAAAAAAATACTGTTGATAAAATGATCATTCTGTTAGCTGGGGCGATGCTCAGTTCAGGGCAGCCTGTGAACAGGCCTCCTTGTGGGGGTATGACGAAAGTAGATAGCGGCGAAGCGGGAAAACTGGTATTCGCGCCTTCCTGGCGCGGTTAGATTTTGGCCGGTGATTGAATTTCTCTGTCCGTGATATCATTCCGGCGATAGCTTTCGGTTCATGCGCATGAAAAATCACCCACCCCTCCCCATGCGTCGTTTTTTTTTTTTTTTTTTGCCCTATATCCCACCAGAGAGCCTGGGAAAGTTCAGAAAGGGAAAGAAAGAAAGGGAAAGTTCAGGGAAGCCAATACAAATGCCGTGATATCGGAGCTACTGACAAGCGGGCAAATCAACTCAAATGTATGTCCGAAGTAAAACTAACTATTTGGATTGGAAAACAGATCAATTCCACTGAGAAAATAAAGCCACGGAGATAAATCCAGTTGGTTCACATGACAGGATCAAAGCTGATTTTTCATGCGCATGAACCGAAAGCTATCGCCGGAATGGTATCGCGGACATAGAAATTCAACCACCGGCCAAAATCTAACCGCGCCAGGAAGGCGCGAATTCCAGGAAGAAAATTGTCGCAGGCGTACAACTTAATAATGATTTCACTTATAACTGCATACCTGACTGGGCAAGATTATCGAGATAGCAGTAGATCATGTTAGAGATTGTTTCCTTCCCCATCTATGTATGCCTCTCATTCGTTGCGTGCGCGATAAGTATTCATAAGGTCATACGAACAATTGTGCTTGGTCATTGACAAATGTTAAGTGACCTGTTAAATTTTGCATATTTGTCAATATCCGTGAAAAAATCCCAGACGAGTCCAAATCTTTACCAGAATGAGCAGCAACTTATTGTATGTCTAGTTTTAGAATAATTTTGCTTCTAACGGAATTAGCTTTTAGTGAAATCCAATTTTATTGTTAACAGCCGAATGGAAAATGTATTGTTATTTGTGCGAAATTCGTTGAGAGAGTTAGGACTAGGTTCCTGACCAAGGACAAAATTAAAGTATAAAACATCTATAAAGGCCCGTTTACATATGCGATTTTTGAAGTGATTTTGTCGCGCTCTCCAATGCAACTTTTGTCGCGCGAGTGTAAACTAGTGGCCATTTCCTGTGCGATTCGGGTGCCACATTTGCTTTGATTTGCTGTGATTTCCCAAAAATCGCCGCCAAGTTGCATCAGGTTTCGAACATGTTCGAAACCTCTGCGACATCGCGCGACAAATCGCGCCCATTCGGACTGAAATCGCCGCCCGTTTACGCATGCGATTTGAAGATGCAACTTGCGCGCGACAAAAATTGCATCGACAAGTGCGACAAAAATTGCACAAAAAATCGCCTGTGTAAACGGGCCTTAAAAGAGAACCAAAACTGGGGTTGCGAACAGTTTCGTAATACGAAACCAGATATCTTCTAAAGGCCCCTTTACACATGCGATTTTTGTCGCCAGTGTAAACTAGCGGCGATTTCCTGTGCGATTCGGGTGCGACATTTGCTTTGATTTGCTGTGATTTCCCAAAAATCGCCGCCAAGTTGCATCAGGTTTCGAAAACGTTCGAAACCTGCGCGACAAATCGCGCCCAAATTGCACTGAAATCGCCGCCCGTTTTAATACACATGCGATTTGAAGATGCAACTTGCGCGCGACAGAAATTGCATCTGGACAAGTGCGACAAAAATTGCACAAAAAATCGCCTGTGTAAACGGGCCTTAACAGAGTACTTTTTCAAGGGGGGCCACATTTTTTAACACGAGGTATCATGTCAGATACACGTGACGCCAAATTCACAAGAGACAAAATTTGTACTCGTTTCGCCAGCTGTCAAAACGGACATGACGTCAAGTAATGCAAACAAACAAGAAAGCGCATGGCCCTCCATCATCCGATCCTGCATGAATCCTCATGGCGCATTTTACCGTGATGACCAATTCGGATTTTTTACTTTAAACCGTGACAACTTGATTCGGTTCATTTGACAAAATATTCTGTTCAAATATCACAGCTTTCGTTTTTAATCCACCGGTTTAACCGCGGTATTCCTTTGAAAAACTTGAACGATCGGTGTGAAAAACTTGTCGCCCAAGCTACCGACGTTATCGTTTTGTCAAAAGTAATTTTCGCAAACTCCAAATTCGGCTGAGAAATATCTAACTTTTACCTTTTCATTGCCTTAGCGACCAAGAACAATTTAAGAATTAAGTCAGTTAATAAAGACTGGCTCGATTCACTGGTGTTACAATGTCGGTGCGATTAAAAACGAAAGCTGTGATATTTGAACAGAATACTAACAAGCCACAGACTCAAATAAATACACGAAGAATAGATCATTTTCAATTTAACGACGCGAAAATACTGTTCCAGTTATTTCCTGGCTCTCCATGTTCGTCGATTAAAACTTCTATAGCAGTTATAGACCATCGGCCAACATTCACCCACGCCAGGAAGGAAACTTTTAATACCAGGAACTAAAAACTCGATCTTAGAAACACACGATTTTACTACAATTTCACTCAAGTTACACTACATACCCGAAGCAAGATTCTTGAGAAAACAGCAGACAAAGACTTCAGTTTCTTTTCCCATCCTTTGCCTTTCAATTCTTGGGTGCATAACAATATTCACAAGGTCATCATTTCAATCAGTGTGTTCGAGTGTCTCGCGCTGTCAAATGCTAATTAGGTCACGTGGTCTGTCAAATACTGCCAATTGTACAGACGTCACGGGCTTGTTGCTTAGCAACTTAGAGGGCTCCTTCCCGCCATCCTCCTCTTCTTCACGGCGGTAAAATTTCATTTTTCTTGCGAATAATCACAGGCAGCCCAAGCTCACGTCACGAGAAACAGTGGTGACAAAACAACCGAAAACGACTTGAAATACCCCAAAGGACAAAAGAATAAACCAGAGGTGAGTTCAATAGAATCACTTTATTGAATTAATGCCTAAATTTCGCTTTATCAAGCGTTCGAAACCTACGTTGTTTTTTTCCCCATACAAAGTCTTAAATTTTTAAAACGGCCGCCGTGTAACCCAATACCGCTTTCATCGAAGGGTCACTTCCCGTCTCACACACCGCTGATAATTAATCCTTCACTTTCTCGTGACGTGGGCTTGGGCTGCCTGTGGAATAATTTATTGGATTTTCAACGAGTTTATCTGCCAAAAGAGGCAATGCTGAGTTTATAAACTGTATAAAGAGCCGAAGTTTGAGGTAAGCTTACAACTTGGAGAAATTAAATAAGGTTAAAAACTCATTGACCAGTTGATTGTACAGGTTTTGTAGCACTCGAGGCCGGTTCCTTTGCCGTTGTTTTCTGGCTTCTTAATTTGCTATTTTAAAAAGCTTGCATTTATATAGTGCTTCCATTCACTCATGTTCTGCATCATTTCATTCCCTTTTCCCCCACCTTCCCCGACCAAAAATGGATGGCAAAAGCAAATTGAGAACAAAAACTGAAATATAGATCGTAAACAGACATCTCAACATTTTTCCGTACGTTAGTACATTCATAAGGTGTTAGTCTTATCTTCTCGATGTTTCTCTGCACGTTAGGATGTTCGTAAAGGTGTTAGTAGAACCGATCAAGTTGTGTTTTCAATATCGTAGATTTTTTCTTAATCAGTATAACACAAGTTATTGTCCCCACCCCCAATTCCCACCCCCAATTCCCACCCCCACTACCTGTACCATTCAGGCTAGTAAAAAGTTATTTTGGTTTAAGTGAATTCAAACCTGTCACTAGTCACTAGGCTAGTAACCTAAAAAGTTAGTCTCGAGCCCTATTACTATATTTATATCTTGGTTCAAGGAGGTGAGTGTGATGAAAATATCAAGTGGTTTTCTGTAAATATTAGACTAATAATAAAGCCCAAATTTTTTATTTATTGGTGCTGATACTGTCACATTACTTTTTTAAAACAGCTAGCATCTGCTAAAGGTGGGATAAAGGAATACAATAATAGCAATGTGAATACGCATTACTGATGTGCATCAGCAATTTGCAGACACATGTGTGCACATTTATCCAACATGTTTATATACACTGTACACAAACATTTTGGTTCGCTTCTATCTGACCTGCACTGTACCCACTAATTTAATTATAGCAACATAAATGAGCTATTCTGATCTGGCCAATCGACCTTTTTCATAATACAGTGTAGGCAACCAATTTATTATTCTTTTATATGTATGTTGATTAGCCCTACTAGCCTCATTTTAGAGTAAAAGTTATTTTGAATTTTGCACATGCTAACAAGGCCAACAATAGCATGAATACAAAAGAATAATTATATTAAGCGGTCTCCATTAATGAAAAAAGTCTTCAAATGTCTTGTTCTTTAAAGTTGTTTTGGGTCTGAGTCATTTAGAGATCATGTCTTTCACAAATTTTATATGCAGCTCTAAAAACAGGATTTATTAATAAGATACATGTATCTGCTGCCACTAAATCAAAAGAAGCTTCTGTTCATAGTTCTACTAAATGGAATGCTTTATTGCTACATGCGCACGCGCACAAGTAAAAAATACCTGATTCCCATTTTGGGATATTTTTTAGGGTATTTATAGAACACCCACAAAATTTCCAAATTTGGCAAAGTGACAAGTTCCCAGGTTGGGACTTGTATTTGGGATTTTTGTGGGTATTTTTTAAATACCCTAAAATATCCAAAATTGGGAACCTGGTATTTTTTCCTCTATTAATTAATTTAATTCAGGATTAGGTTCAGCCTAAACCTAAAATTTAATCTAGCTGTCGTTAACCATTTTGTGCTTTAGACAAACCCAAAAATGACAGCTTTTTAACAACATTTTCCTCAGGTGGTTTTTAAATTCTTTTTCAAATTTATTATCACATTTCAGGACTGTCACTAATGTTTTTAAATAGGTAGTATACCTGCCAAGTCTCATGCCAACTCATGCCTATGGAGCAATTTCTCACGCCTGACTTACAGATTTGAGCTTTCAGCCTTAACTGATCGCATGATCCAATTAAAAATATAGTTGACGTTCATCAAAATTTGGCACTTTTTATAGGTTTTTATCGTTCTGAAACGATTACAGCTGGATGTTATTAAACTGAGGTCTGAGGTCCATGGAAACATCCGAATTCTTCAGAACATCTTCAGACAACTTCGGACATTTTCGGAATAGATTGGGTTGTGTTTGGATTTGGTCAGGTAGCTGCCTTCGGAAATCCTGGCACAAACAACAAACAAACAAATTTGCATGCCTATCATTTGGAAATAGTTGGCAGGTACAAGGTAGGGAAGTGAAGAAAGTAGCAGAGGGAAATACTGGTTTCTGGTGTTGTCGATGTTTTTTTTTTTAAAAAATCACAGTAGCCTAGGCTCAAACACATAATAGCCAGGGTAAATTAGCAGCTTTGCTGCTCGCGAATTTGGCATCGTACGCCAACAAAACAGCTAGCTACACAGGCTGGGGTAAATCACCGGCCACCTGTTCTTATTGACAGCTTTGAAATTTGTGCATGTACTTATTATTCAACATAGCATTTTAACATGGGAATATGTACCAAAACGAGTGCAAATATGACACTTTACATGTATTACACTCTTCTGAGTGTGTGCTAAGGAAAACACTTTAAAAAACATAGATCTGTGAGAAGATGACTGTCATATACATGTAACAAACAGTTTATTCAGTAAAAAGTTGGGTAATATTTACAGCTGGTCATTTCTAATCGGTTTTTTTTTTCTCACTTAAAGACTCTAAAAAATTAAAATTGACTTGTAAAAATGCCCAGCCATATTACACAACTTTTCAACTTAATAACCTCTATTTATTGACCATCTTATTTGCAGTTAAAGAGAGGGTATGGATAAAACATATGATCAACATGAAATTACCTCCTCCTGAGCCGAGATGAAACATGACATTAGAGTGATCTATCCCTGAGATCTGCAAATGGAGAAAAGAAAACAAAAAATAATGAGAGTATTAATTTTTGTAAGGTGAGAGGTGTGTGCATTTACTATTTTGGGTATTCAGGGATGTAGCTAAGAGCTGGCTACTGGCTAATTTCACCAGCTGAAAGAGAATTTATATCCACCGGATGAAATTTCACTAGAAAACAAAGACGGGGTGCTTTTGAAGGTGCACAAGCCAGAAAAACCAGCTGGGCTTGTTAATGAGCCTGCTAAGTGTTTTGATTCATAGCAGCTACACCCCTGAGTATTATGTCACACCTTAAATTGCTTAATTTATTTTAACCCTTTCACTTCCATGAGAGTCATTACTGAAACATGATTCAAGATTAAGGGCCTCTTGATATCAGCCTGGTTAACTGGCCTGATTACCAAGATCTCAGTTTGTCCAACTGGGATCTCAGTAACCGGGCTGGAAATTTACCCTTATGAACAGGCCATTGCCCATTTACTGGAATATAAAAAATTTCCAAGTATGCATGCATTACTGTTGAAGGAAGAGGAAAGTAGCATCATTCTGACTTACTTTTAAGACTTTTTTATCAAAAATGATTTCTTGAACCAGAATGAGTAAAGATATAAGAATTTTCACAATAACAAGAAAGAAAATCACGAGTTCATATTTTCGTGAATGGCTATCGCATAAACAAAAATTATTTCATCCTGGTAACTGACCTGAAATTTTCCATACGAACACACAAAATAATTTATGCCGGTTACTGGGCTCATTTGAAGTGTAGTTCTAACTTCTGAGTCTGTTGACAAAATCTTACAGATGTATGTTGTGATCATTCAAATGAAACCTCTTCAGCAGAACCTTTTACGTGGTACCATTTGTTTTTCAATATTTTACGAAATGAAATGTGAGATTAGCCTCGAATTTTGATTTTTGGCACTCTTGGGAGTCAAAGGGTTCAGTAATAACTGTGAATTTTTAACAACTACAATACACTGCAATTTGTTTTAGCTTACAGTGTAACAGGTACAGTACTTTTGAAGGGTGTTAAGCATGAAGCCTGATCAAGTCACTTTCCATCCTCGTTGTTCTTGCTTCGCATTCATGCGTAGCTTGCAAAACACTCTCCTGTGATCACACTTTAAATTATTAGTGCTCATCTCAACCGACCTGTTCTGCATGCTAACTCAAGCATTGGCAAAAGTGCCTGCACTGTATCTCTTGTGATTTAGGAATATGGAATACAGAATACAGAGGGTCATGCGGTCAAATCCCATCTAGAACTCAGAATTTATTTTTCTGAGTTCCTTTCTCTCCACACTCATCATTCATATAGATTTAGGCAACGTTAACACAAATAAGAGAAGCTTTGTTTGTAGCCGCATGTGGTTATCCCTTCCATTTACATAGCACTGTTTGAGATCATTAGTTTTTTCTACCATAGCTTACCCTAACCCTGAATTAGTGAGTAGTAAATAAAGCCCTCCCTGAAAATAAGTCACTTAAAATACAACCCAGCTGGAATGTTAAGATATTTTGTCAGCAAAATTGATATAAACTACACCTGTATGTCAGAAGTACATGTATGTCCTAAACAGAAAATGAAATAATTATAATATTTATATTTTAAACAAAGTAGTATAGGCAGCTATCAGTAATCTAAGTGTAGCCGAACTTCTTTTCACTGACACCTACATTGTAGCTATTAGACATCTTAGTTGGCCCCGAAAAAATTGCCATATGTTTTGTACTAAAAACAAAACTCTATATTATGGATCGACCATCTGTGACACAGACAACAGACTCTAACCTAAGCCACATTGAGAAAATTCATACAAACTTAACCTTTGTGTGATGGAAGTGTACTAATCAAGAGCCTTTAAAAATTTCTTTAAAGTGACTTCATTAACTCCAAGACCTCTAGTCTAATGTACATGCAATACAGACACCTGTCTGGTTCAATGGCCAATTCATCTTATTAACACAGTTGATAAAACCACACCAAAACAGCATCACAGTTTCCTAAGAAACTAACCCCATTATCTCTGATAAAGACATGTCACTTTGGCCCTTTGTACTCCATGTTAACCCTTAAAACCCCAAGGCAAGCTTTTAGTCAGCAGGGCCGGTATCCAGGCGTCCTATGGACGCCCACTTTTTGAAGAAATTCATGAAATTGCACCTAATCCTTTAAAATATTGTGACGGGAAATATCTTCAGGACGCCCACTTTTCAATTTCTGGCTAAAAGCCTGCCCCAAGGTAAAAAAATTAAATATTCTCCTAAGTGGTCCCCATACATTTCTTATATAAACAGAAATTGGGCCGTTGACAAAACCTGGATCGGATTACCCCTGTAACCCTATCCCTAACCTTTCGCCATTTAGTGAGTCACTGGGGTAATGATCCGATCCGGTCCAATCCAGGTTTTGTTGATACCTCAGAAATTGGGAGAAATTGTTATTATAAAATGATTAAGAGAATTTATCTTGGGTGATCATACTGTATCATATATAGTCGCCTTACCCATTTGGCCAAAGGCAAGTACAGGTATATATAGTCATCTTCTGTTTTTTGGCCAATAAAATATTTAGCCATGGAGAGAATGAGATTTGAGGAGACTTGGCCTTTAACGGGTGAAAGAGATTCAACTCCCTTTTCACATAGTCATATATATACAACATAGTCATATATATATATATATATATATATATATATATATATATATATATATATATATATATATATATACATACATACATACATATATATACACATAGTCATATATATACACATAGTCATATATATATACATACATATATATACACATAGTCATATATATACACATAGTCATATATATATACACATAGTCATATATATACATAGTCATATATATACACAGTCATATATATACACATAGTCATATATATACAAATGTTGTTGACAGGAAGGGAATGTGGGTGTCTTATAGATGCTCACTTTGTTAGGGACAGGGTTATGCTTATCTTTTTAATTTCTAGCTAAAGAATAAAGACTTATGTACATAATGGTAAATATGTTCTTTAAAAGTAATGAGTCTAGATGAAATCATTAATGAATCTGTGATGGAAGTTATTTGTAGCCTATTAAACAATATAACTATTTAAATAAAAGCTGTTCAACAGTTTCTATGGTCTTGTTTATTTTTGTGCTTCTCCTAAGTGGAAATTTTGGAAAGAGAAAACTTGTCAAATACCTTATGCACTCTGAGAAGCACACTGCAGTTTTAAATATACAGCACAGTTACTGTAGACATGTACATGAACTCAAGCTGAACTTTGTCCTGATTTTCACTCATAGACAAGTGGTTTAGGAAAAACACACTCAGTTTGTTTGAATTCAGCAGCTGGTTTAAAATCTATTGAGCAATCTGAGTGTGTGAATTGGAGTGATAGATCATCGAGACAGCACAGCTGACCAGCTGTTTGATATATGGTCAGGTAAATACATCGAGGGTCTTGCACCAGATGGTTATCTGTGACTGACACTTTGAAGAACTGTACACAAATGAAGTTCCCCTCTTGCCAGGCACTAATTGTCTTTTCCAATCACATCATTTGCTCTCTTAAAAATTTTCCATAAAAAACAGCCTTTCATTTTAATCAAGGGTGCTTATCATGCCAGGCTAACAATTCAAATTGGGAAATTATGCAGAAGACTAATGCTTGATAATTTTAGAGACTACCAAAAAAAAGATCATGCTTTATCACTGTACATTTGTTAATAATGAAAATCTGTGATTGGAATTATGACAGAGTGGTTTTATTAGAGGGTGCAACTGGCAGATTTCAATGCCTCAACTTTTCCTTAGGAACAGGTCCAGGAGAAAATGTGGCCTATTTGTGATCATTCAAGCACTGAAGGCACTAGTGGTCTAGGGGGCAAGCACTTCCGAGAAAATGTTTTGGTTTTTACTCTCTTGAATGCTATTTCCTGCAATTTTGAGTCATCTGGGCAGGATAATGCCCAAGTCCCATTTTCTGTGGATGAAGCCTTGAACAGCAAGTCATTTATAATGAATATGGAGCAAAGCTGTCTAGAGCTGCTAATTATTGTGATTTTGGTAAAATGGTCTGGATTGGCATCTGTGCCTTGATTTGTAAAACAATGCTTATGAACAGTACATGTAATTTCTCAGGGGCATCTGAAGTAGGATAAAGCTAATTTGAATTCAATCTCATGCAATAAAAATGTACCTGTATGATGGTATCCCCCAAAACTTCCTGGAACCTCAAACAATGAATGACGAATACTCTCCCTTGTCTTATTATACAAAAGCTGACAAAATTATTACAAAGCTTGCAATCTAAACAGTGCATTCTTTTTTGCAAACTTCAATGATTAGTGAAAACAAAAGAAAATAAGACCACATAAAAATTTAAAATGCACTTAGTGAAAATATAAAAAAAAAAACGCTAGGGTATTTTACAAAATTATCATCATTGACAAGCAACCCTGTGCCTGCACAAAGAACAGAGAACACGTTCAATGTAGTTTTATATCGAGCAAATTCTTTGATCAGTTGCACTACAGATTCTTTATGATACTTAACCCTCCAATTGGTCTTTGTTAGAATATAAATGAATTAGTTTTGCAAACAGTGCAAAATTTTGTTATGGATCAAAATCATTAGAGCCACAAAAATTGTCAATCATAATAATATACACTTGGCAAATGAGGCCTGACAAATATTGGCTTACACCAATAGGTCAAGGTGCACAATTTAGCACAAGGCTCCATAAAATAAATGTTAACTTATTTAATAAATTTACAAAAAGACACTATCCACTTTTTGGGATTACTCACTTTTCAAGACTTTTTGAGACTAAAAGCTGTTGCAGGCGACCAGCAAAATTTACCAGCCTAACAAAAAAATCCACCAGCCCTGGGCTAGTGGAAGCACATTGTCTGCACACTGCCAATATGAATAATGACAGCTCTGGAGAAAGAAAGAAGAAATTTCTTGCAAGCAATGCCCTGCAGAAAGTGATGACCTCAAATTAGAGAAACACTAGTTGGGTTAACTTTCTATTAAAAAGGTTATTTTTACATAACAAATGTTTTGCTTTAAATAAATAAAATAAATAACTTTATTTAACGAGAGTAGCATTGTGGCTCTCGAATTCTGGATCTTATAATTGGAATTTGGAAGTGCTGGTTTTTGAGGAGAGGGGAAAACTGGAGAACCCTGAGAAAAACCTGTCAGAGCAAGGAGAGAACCAACAAATTCAACCCACATGTACATACGACGCCAGGCTGGGAATCAAACCCGGGCCACATTGGTGGGAGGCATGTGCTCTCATCACTGTGCCACCCATGCTCCCCCCTGCTCCTCCCTGCTTTCTGGTTCCATGCAACCTCAGTCTTTCTATTTAATTTCTCTTTTCTAGTTACTTCAACCACTGTATTTCCTGAGCGAAACCCCTGCAAAATTTGCACAGTACAAATTTTTAGGTATTAAAAATTGAGAAATATAATGATGTACTAAATAATGTATTTTGCAATATTTACTTTGTTTTGAACTAGTTTTGTATGGTGGCGCTTGTTAATATATAAAGTGGTTCCATTGAATAAATGAAAAAGAAATGGAACCAAATATAAGTAACCAAAACAAAAATCGTGCGCTAAGCAATACAAGGAACTTTTTTTTTACCATCACAGTGTAAACAGCTTGGAAGGAAAGAGCCAATTCAAAAGCCGGGTATGATATACTTAACATAATCATGTCACCTGAAAAATATTTTTCTTTGTTTGTGTAAGCGTTAATATACCCGTCAATAGCCTGTTTTGTCAGTGTGAATTAAGGTTCCCTGGCCTTTCAAATTCTTTGGCTAAGCACCTTTACCCGTCTTCTAAATTAATCTGGGATCAAATTGCTCTGTAATACAGTATCAAGTCGCTAAGGGTCGAAGTAAATAAAACCTTAGACTTTGCATCGCGGTAAATTCAACGCCAAAACCTTCAGACAAGCTATACCACATGTTCGCTGCGGCTTAGCACGTGTGCTAGTAAAGTTCGATCCTTGAAATGGGATAATATTTACGTGCTAAAAGGGTTTTTTTGCACACTTGACACAAGGAACAATACCATGTTATGAATATCCCATACTAACACCACTATTCGATTTCATCCCGGCGCGGCGAACCGCGAATGAAAACATATTGAGTTATTTTCTTGTCCGAGTTCATTGAAGCATAATTTAAATTTGAGGATCACAAAAGACTCTAATGCAGCTTTTTATTCGACAAAAGAAGCGGCGTTCATTTTGTCAATTAAACTACGGCGTCAGAAAACCTCGAGAACGAATTTTCGTACTGTATATAAACCCCTAGATTATCTTTCCGGCCCGGCCGGTCGATTATATCACTTCGCAGGCCTAAACAGCGATTTTGGTATAAATGTCACCCTCGCCGTGAATTGAATTACTTGCAAATACAGTTTTTCGACTGTAAAACTTTTTGTTAAGCAGGGGTTGGCGTTAATGGCAGTTTACCAATAGGAGGTATTTCAAATACGCTATTCATTTCACACATTTACATGTAAGCGTGCTTATCATCAAACTACAAAGGGCTTCAATCGTGTTTTTCTTAGCGAAGACACGAAACCATAAATACAATGAAATCTTGCTTGAAAGTGCCTTAAATAGATAGCAGGCTTTTCCAGCTACTCGATTAGAGTTTTCCAACACGTTTCTAGTGCTAAATTTCACACAATTTAACAATAAAGTGACCCACGCTAATCATGCATACCAAACAAGCATGACACTCAACAACACGCAAGATCGACCAGGCAGTATGTTACGAATCGAACCGACGCCTCGTGAGTTAACTACAAAACAACGCGCTTACCAACATAAAACTGTTGCGTCTGCCGTTCGGTTGCTCCTTCGAAAGCTTCGAGATAATTGTCTCCAAGTTTTGTCTAAGAAAGAAGACACAATCATCAAAATAATAATCACTTTTCACACCAATAACATGTGCGTGCAAACACCTATTCATTGTGTCGCCCGCGAAAAGAATCACATAATTGCAACTTCGTCTTTAGTTCAAGTTAATTCGACTCTAAAAGTACCCCTTTCGCGTCTCTCCGAATTCACCCATCACAATCCCTGGTCGGATGGTCTTCACTTGTGCAAAAGCGGCAAATTTCAAGACCTAAACACGGGATTATTGTAAACGGCGAAAGGTCAACATGTCTTATGTCTCTTCACCATCTTTACTTTACATTCCTGGTCGCTCTAACTGGAACCCTGGTCAGCGGTTGCACTTTGTCACGCGAACTTGACACGCAAATCCAACAGGAACCGGAAAGACTGGGTCAAAGTCACGCAAACGCGACTCGATAAAGGCAAAGAAAGATGGTATTTTGCTGTCGCAAAAAGTACATTATATTCTATTAACTAAATATTTCTGGGCGAAAGATATAGTTGACTACAGTTTCCCTCTTTCCTTACATTTTAAATTTCTTTTTTGACCTTTTTTAATATGATGCGTGATGCCAAGTGACATGGCTTTCATGAAAACACGCAACTGAATGGATGAAAGTAGAACAGACCGCACACAATAGAGACTGATTGGCATGGGCAAATCCAATTGAAGGGGTTGGGGTCACGCAATTTTCTTTGGCGTTTTTGTCACGTATAAGTACGTGAGTATCATAAAAAATACAATTGCCAAATATAATCCTATAATAAATGGATCAGACTGCAGAAGTACAAATTTGACAGATTTAGGTAAATTTCAATTTCAAGAAGAAAATTGATGAAGAAATAACACCACTGGAAAGTACTGCTCAATAGCTTTATAGATCGAGAACCACCTTGTACAGCATAATAAACAGCGCCACGGGAGAACCGCTTTATAGCTTTCATTTGAATGCTCACACTTTGGGATTCTAATAGAATCGCCTTGTACAGCACACGAAGCAGTGCCACAAGAAAGTACTAGTCACTCTTTGGGAAGATTTATTTCAAATTATTGTGACAACTTAACATACTTTATACAGAAAAAAGCTCAGGAGTCATTTGAATGATCACGCCTATAAAGGAAATTAAAACCACCTATTTCAGTTTGACAAACAGCGACACAGGAAAGTACTAATCAATAGCGTTCTTATTTAAATGCTTTATCGTTTAGTGTACTTCCACAGACTCAAAACGGTCGATTAGCAGAAAATAATCAACTAGAAGACAGCTATTAAAAATTGATCAATTTATTTAGCGGATTGCCAGCGGAGTCGATTCCAATTTTCTTTTGAGTCGGGCCGGCCGCGCCGACACAAAAGTTTACAATGTCTTATGTTTATTAATTTTCTTTGTTGATAAATAGCTGAGACTGATCATGAATACACAGTTTGTTTGTTGTTTCTTAAGGTTGAACTATCATATTTGCCTTGATAGGTAGCCCCTGAATGTAAAAATGATCAACCTCGCAACATAATCTCTCGAAATAATCTCTCGGAATACCTTGTCTGCCCTCGTACAAGCATCAAACAATTGGCATACGACGAGTCACATATTATTTTATTTTCGCCGCTGTTCGCCAAATTCGTCAAAAGAACAGCTTTCAATTAACTAGTTTTCATCTTAAATGTCAACCACTATGATACATCGACACCAAAGCAGCAACACCAAAGCTTACCGTGACGAAACGGATTGTAAACGTGAAATTATCAAGGAGCATTAGTTTCCTATTTACATGCAGATACAATGTTATTCGGGATAAAAATTTGCATATACAAAAGATATCACATAACACATCCAAAGGAAATGATTTTCGAATCATTAGAGTTTTCTACGGAACGAAAATCGAATGTTATTCGTCCTTTTGTTGTGTTTTGACAGCCACCATGTAATAAACACCCCAACTGACCGAGAGGAAACCTTCGCCTTTCGATCGCGCGCGGTTCGTGTCAAGTTCTCAGCCGGGTTAAGTGGTTTTGTGTTCACATCCGACTGATAGTCCTGTTTCTAGATAACCTGAATAATCTGCGATCGTTTTTTTATCTTGCTAATCGATCGCAGAAAGTGGTTCTGGATTCCTAATCTCTTCGCGTAAATGTACACTCTGAACTGGTTTCGAAAATTTTACTACGCGAAACATAAGACTTGTGAGGGGGGAGGGGAGGGTAGGGTTGATTTGTTTTGTTACTTCTCTTGGGAGGGGAAAGGATAACTGTACGCTGGGAGTAGATATTTTTGTACACAAATCAAAATAAACACAGAGAAACAAAGTTAAACAACATTGCAATGACTTTGAGAGCTTTTATTTTATTTTCATCAGCTTAAAGCGCACTAAATTTCGCCTTTTGTGAGGAATATTTTATAAACCAAAACGGCTATTACAAATACACAGAACACCACACAAACAGTGGGCGGTAAACCTGTGGTCGAGCGAGCGAGCATCACCTCAGTTTCATCGCCAGAAATAGCGGACATGTTCACCGCGCGTGCGCGAGTTTCAGTGGCAATATGGCCGCCAAACACTAGAAGGCTTTGTATGGCAGAAATAAAACAAAATCAAATTGGCTGGCTTTTAGCTTACCTGGAATATTTGCCGCATTCCGGGTAAATTTATGAACATCTTTTCAAGTGTTTTTGTAAGTTTGATTTTCCCCACAATTGTTACTGGCCCTGCTTTTCAACAAAACATATTTCCGAAGCTTCGCTCATACAATGCTCTCTATTTTAGAAGCCATTAATGCCGATTTTCACTCAAAACGGGATTTCGAGGCACCATAGTTCGTAAAGTGATGGGGGTAGCCAACTTGCCGCAATCGTCTGAGAAGAAGCACCGACTGAACTGACGATCATCGCATTCTCACTTTCTACGATGGTTCCTTCGCCCTGCTTTTTGCTTTCAAAAATCGTTCAGAGCTGTAAAAATCATTTCCACCAACAGTCCACGCTAAAGTCTTGAAGTTCGCTGTCTTCGAACTGCGATATTTGGGCACAGAATGCTCCAAATTTTGCTGCAAATCTCTCATTCAAAAGCTAAAGTCTTGTTGTTTTCAACTGCGAGCGAATTATTTCGGTCAGTGGTTTCTATATGGGCCTGAATACGCTTTATTTAACACAACCATTTTTGTCGCACCGAAGCCGCACCAAACGAATTTGAGCCCGTAGGGTGGAACAGCGGTGTATACCAATGAAGCGACATGTAAGTGTAAGACGCACGAAAATTCGCTGCTCCAATGTCCCTGATTTCTGGCGATGGCTCGATCAGTCGATCGCTGATCACTTGATTTGCTCGCCCGCTCGACTATATCCATATCCATGGGCAGTTAAGGGGGTATTCTACCTAAATTTAAAGGAGATTTGAAGAGGTTTCAAGAAGAAAGAAAATGATGTTTGGAACACCAACAAACAGTTGATACCCACACAAAAGCACCCCAGGTTGCTAGTGGACTAACTTGGTGTCCGTCAGGAGCTTAAGCTCCTGTGTCCGTCAATTAATTATTAACTACAAATTCTAATTTTAAAACTTCACTAAATCTTCAACATTTCTTATTTCTCTAACTTTTACAAATCCTTTGAGAAAAACTATTTACCAAAATACCCAAAAGTCACCCAAAAATTTTCAAAACATCCCACAACATAGATTCATGAAATGATTGAAGGGTTTTTGGATTGTTTGAAACGTGAACGAGATATTTCCATTAAAGTCATGTTAAGTGGCGGGAAAATGGCATTCAGGTAGAATGATCCCGCCGGTCCCGCCTTAATCGGGACGGGACAAAGTAAAAAGTTGTCAATCAGGCTTTCACTCTCTACACAGTACCCTCACGGCTCTCCTGGAGACTAATAATAATTGGTGTATCAATACTGACAAAGGTTTTCTTAATGGCGTTATATTTATTGACCTAAAGGAGGCCTTTGACACTGTAAATCACAAAATTATTGTGCAAAAGCTGGCTAAATATGGGGTTGATAAAAACGCTCTGAAATGATTCGAGTCTTATCTAAGTAATCGTACGCAAAATTGCAACATAAATAACCACCTGTCAAATGCAAGCACTGTAAACTGAAGAGTACCGCATGAGTCAATAATTGGTCCACTACTCTTTTTAATTTATATACAGCTATTTCAATCCTCGGTAGGAAAAAGATGGCGACTGGTACATTTACCCATAATTCTTAGCGCACAAAAACCTTAACAACGTTCATAAAAATGTAAAGAAAAGTTATAAAATCTTCAAACCTGGTCTACACATTGCCCTTAGTACTGGAACAAGTATTGTAAAAATTTGGCTTTCTTTGTGCCTTATGTGCTGTGTTAGGTCCGCAAGGTATTGTGGTAAAATGAACAGCCGCCATCTTTTGGCCTACGGTGGATTAACGTTGTCGGCTGAAAAAGGCGAAAAGCCAAGATCGTAAGGTAGTATGGGATTTTTATTCAATGGCTTTTAACCCTAACCCATACAACCCTGCGGTCTTGGCTTTAAGCTCCCGACAACGTTTATTAAAATAGCTGTAAACGACTAACCAAAATGCCTGAGCCTAGGCTCCCCTAGAATGTATGTTGACGATACAAATGTTGCTTTCGCTGGACCTAGCCTGATTGATCTTGAAACTCAAGTCAACAGTGAATTAAAACACATTGAACTCTGGCTCAAAGCAAAATGGTTAAGTCTCAATATGGGTAAAACTGAGTTTATGATCATTGGCTCGCGTCAGAAATTACAGTCTCAGGCTCTTAATGACTATGCAATTAACATAGATGTAGATAATGTCAAAATAAATCAAACTAAGTATAGTAAGTCTCTTGGACTTTGCAAAGACGAAAACGTTCCTGGAAGGAGCACATACAAGTAATTTTAAAAAAAATCACTTCCAGTATTGGTGCACTCAAACGCGTCAGGCTATTTATCCATATGCACACCAACCTCGTTCCCAGGGGAACGAGTTTGCATGCACACTGCAATTAAAATATACAAAGGCATTATTGAACCACACTTTGATTACTGCAGTGTTGTTTGGGATGGTCTGCATCAACAGCTAAGCGAGAAATTCCAGAAACTACAAAACCGCACTGCTAGAGTTATCACCCGATCTAGCTATGATACGAGTTCTAGTTATCTTTTCAACTCGCCACCGAAACACCCGTTCGAAGGGTGAAGCAAAAGGCAGTCCATAATGTACAAATGCATAAACAAGCTCGCCCCAGATTATCTATGCAATATGTTTACTCTCAAAATTACATCATGGCTATAGGCCTCGTAATGCCAATCAAATAATAGTGGTACCAAAACCAAGAACTGACTATATGCGAAGGCGTAGCTTTAGTTATAGTGTTGCTTTCCTCTGGCGATCGCCCAGAGGAACTGCGAACAGCTGAGTCTTTAGGCCATTTTAAAAAAGGTGTCAATAAATGGTTTTCTGTATCGGACTCAGGCGCGTAGCTGGGGGTTCCGGAAGGAGTGTTCATATTTATCTGAAGGTTTTGTAACGGGGATGAATGCAGCTAGCGCCGGAGGCGCGAGCCTCTAGGGGTGTCTGGGGGCATGCCCCCCCCCCCCCCCCCGAAATTTTTGAAATCGGTTACGCCGTCCCTGTACTGAAAGTAGTCTTAAGGTTAATACGCAATGAACACGTATCAGCTAATAAACTAATAAATGATAAATGCTGACTGAGCACGTATAAGTTAGGTCCCCTGAAATTGTATTCCCTGCATTTGTAGTTTTTCGAGACTCCATTTGTCAAATCCCGATTATGGAAATCACATTTCCCGCATTTTTAGACCCCTTTTTGTCAAATTTCAACTGTTTTTCAATTTCAATTCAATATTTATGACAGTATAATTCTTTCAACTTTAAACAAGAAAGATCGATGCACGTTCCCGTCTGTCAAGTTCTTAAATCTATTCATACACTAAGCTGGCAAACGGCATCATCCTCGAACCATCCTCGGGTGAAGGCCTTCAAATAATTCACTAGCTCCTCAAGATTGACAGGCATGTCGTATTTGATATGCATTTATAGAGCCAGGGAGGAGAGCCTACTCTCTCCAATGGTGCACCTTGTGTAATTTTTCAACCTCCTCATTGTGCTTATCGAACTTTCGCATTCACAACTGGTCACTGGTAGGGTGGCAGCAATTTTCAGGAGCACGTACAGGTTGGGGAAGTTGTCAGGATCACATGCTTTCAGTGTTGAGGCACATGAATCAGCGGCAATTTGCCCGTTCTGTACCATAATCTTTCACCTTTGAAATTCGAAGAAAAAAAGAGCTGATGAGATGGTAGTTCTCCTGTATCGATAAAAGCATGCGTTATTGTGGGTGTTTGGGCGGTTGCGGTTTTACCGCAAAAACATCAAATATTACAAGAATTTCGTAAATCCCAGGATTTCTAACATTTTCCCTTTGCACTGGATGGAGTTGAGACATCGGAAGAGCTTAGAGGATACAAAGAACTCGTTTATATTAACCTTTTCTTCTAGTTTGACCACCAGCACGTAATTTAAATGCTATAAGTTATGTAATCAGCGTTCAATTGGGTTTTTGCGATGTTGCAATATTTCAAAAAATATTTTACATCTTATAGATAGCCCGCGATGTGCTCTACAAGATAAGGTAAATATTATGGGTTGGGGCGCTGCTGGGGGTCCGTGACGTCATCCAAAATGGTCGCCAGTATGGCCGCCATCTTGGATTTACTAAAAATTCAAATTTATCGGGAAAATGCGGAAATTGCAAATATTGTTTGCTAGAGTTGCAAAATAACATACAATTAAACAATTTGATGCTTTTGGTAGCATTTTATATGTTTTTTTTCGCTGAAAAAAGGTGAAAAACAGGCATTTTTCTTCAAAATGGGTTGACCACATGTTACTTATGACGTCATATCTTGTTACCATAGCAACCAGTTGTCGCCAAACTTTACCAAAATGTGTCTCAAGGATAAATGAACAGCTACTGAAAACGGCACGTGCTAATCTTAAATGGTCTTGAAAATATCGGAGAAAAACCTTAAGGGGAGTGGCAATCCCCCCTTGTACGTCCGAGGGTTAAGTTTGAGTCCAATTGACGCAAAAAGGGATTTTGTTGAATTGCATTCTCCCAAGAAAAATAATCAACAATCAGTTAGTGTCACATGCCCTGTGGGCTTTGTCTTTATTGACTTCAACATCTAAAATTGCACGTTTTCCGGCAGCTGATCCTGACGGTATGGACTCCACAGGAACCTCTCCAACTTTTACACGTTTCCTCGCCCCATCGGTCGAAGCATGCTACAAACGAGGTAAGGAAACATTTTAGTGTTTTTAATTTGAGTTTCAATTTGAATATACTTTAGTGCGAACTTGAAATAAAGAAACTTAGAATTATTAGCATTTCAATGAATAAGTCAAGTCAGCAAGTCATTCAGTCAACCAGTCAGCATAAGTCATCCAGTCAGCCAGTCAGCCAGTTAGTAAGTCAGTCAGTCAGCCAGTCAGTCAGTCAGTCAGTCCGCAGGACCCTCTCAGTCAGACATTAGTCTCAGTCAGTCAGTCAGCAAGTTAGCAAGTCAGTCAGTCAGTCAGCCAGTCAACCAGTCAGTCAATCAGTCAGAAATCAAGTCAGCAAGTCAGTCAGTCAGTCAGCAAGTCAGACAGCCAGCTAGTCAGCCAGTCAGCCAGTCAGCAGTCAATCAGCCAGCCAGTCAGCAAGTCAGCAAGTCAACCAGTCAGTCAATCAGTCAGTAATCAAGTCAGCAAGTCAGTCAGCCAGCCATTCAGCAAGTCAGTCAGTCAGCAAGTCAGCCGGTCAGCAAATCAGCCAGTTAGCCAGTCATTCAGTCAGTCAGTAAGCAAGTCAGCCAGCCAACAAGTCAGTCAGTTAGCCAGTCAGCAAGTCAACCGGTAAGTCAGTCAGCAAGTCATCCAGTCATCCAGTCAGTCAGTCAGTCAGTCAGCAGGTCAGCCAGTCAGAAAGTCAGCCAGCTAGTCAGTCAGTCAGTCACTCAGTCTGTAAGCCAGTCAGCCAGCCAGCCAGTTAGCAATTCAGTCAGTCAGTCAGTTAGTCAGCCAGTCAGCAAGTCGCCAGTCAGCCAGCCAGCCAGTCAGTCAGTCAGCCAGCCAGTCAGTAAGCAAGTCAGCCAGTCTGCGAGTCTGCCAGTCAGCCAGTCAGCCAGTCAGCAAGTCAGTCAGTCAGTAAGCAAGCTAGTCATTTAATCACTATCCAGTCAGGCAGTCACCCAATTATTTAGTCGACCAGACAGTCATCTTTCGGTCAGCTAGTCTTTCGGCCAGTCAGTCAGTCGGCGAGCCAGTCATTCAGTCTTTAGGCTGACTGACTGTCAATAACATCAACAACAACAACAACAACAACATTTTATTTAAACACGATAAAAATTACAGCGGAGCTGATGTGGTCGTGTATAAAACGTTAAACAGTTTACAAGTGAATAAAAAGCTTAAAAACTAATTAAAAATTTAAAATCTAATCAATCAATCTATAGGTCAGTCAGTCAGTCAGTCTGTTTTCCAGTCAGTCAGCCAGTCAGTCGGTCCGTCAGTCAGTCAGTCAGTCAGTCAACCAGTCAGTCGGCCAGTCAGTCAGTCAGCCAGGCAGTCAGTCAACCTTTCTGTCGGCCAGTCATTCAGCCCGTCAGTCAGCCAGTAAATCGGCCGGTCACTGAGCCAGCCAGTCAGTGAACCAGTCAGTCAGCTAGTCACTCGATCAACCTGTCTGTCAATTAATCAGTCAGCCATGTCAGCCAACCACGCGTGGTGCTCAAATCGGCAAGAAAAGTTCGGAAGTATCCAAGCTTCTATCGCTCCAAAAACAAATTCATACCGACTGGATACGAGTCTGAGTCATTCAGAAACTACAAACTGTCAATAATGAAGGAAACTCACGTCGTTTAGTTGGTGGAGCAGGAGTCGGAGCACATCCCTGACCGTGACCTGCATGAAGGAAAAAGAAAGAAAGAACTAGTAACTACCAGTGGCGGATCCCACCACCACCACTATCACCACCACTACCACCACCACTACCACCACCACTACCACCACCACTACCACCACCACTACCACCACCACTACCGACTACCACCACCACTACCACCACCACCACTATTCTATTGTTTTCACCACCAACACCATTACCACCACCACCACCACCACTATTCTATTGTTTTCACCACCACCAGAATAACATAAAAGGTATAGGCAGTTGACGTCATGAAAAGGGAAGACGTTTATTAATATTCATTTATTAAACAGGGGAATCCAGTAGCAAGGCGTAAAATGACCCTAGACTGCTACTGGAGTGAATAAGGGGAAGGGGAGCCGAGTGAATAACACTCCACATATATCCAACTCCACATATATAGCTCGAGCGCCAGTGATTTTTTTAACAATCGCTCGCAAAACATTTGAGCAATCTTTCTTGTTGTTGTGATGTTGCTGCTATCGATTTATGGGATTGGCGGTAATTATTCTCGCCCCATGCCTTCACGAGCCTCCCGCGCTGTTGGAAAGGACACGACTGCTACGAAGGCTACTAGGCTACGCAACAACTGAAACAAAACTGGCACCCAACCTCCAATCTCCATTTTGTGTTTGATCCAGTCCACATAGGAGCTAACACGAGCGAACACCGTGTAGGTGCTCTCTGCTTCACAGTTAGGATGCCCCCAGCTGACGGCTCCATGAAGAACAAATCGGCCATTTTCTTCGCAAACAAATGGTCCCCCACTGTCACCCTGGCAGCCGCTGATCACATTGCCTGCGGTAGCGTATCCTGCGCACACCATACTCTGGTGATCTACTGTTGCTAAAGCTTTATTGGCATCTGCACAGGTGTGGTGATCTACTACAGGCATACCAGCCTGTTGTAGAATGTTCGCTGGTTTTCCACCGCCAATCAGCCTTCCCCAGCCTGTGGATCATTTGAATGACGTCAATAAAATTAAATGGGTCGACTGTGGCATACTGACGTCTTCCCTTTGAACATCATTCAGCAATAAACATAACCATACCATCAGATCAGATGGGCTATATAGATCACACTTCTGTAACATTAAGCAATTTTTATTTTGTTTCAGGGTTCCTAAATTTGGAATTCTTCGCCTAGTTCAAGTAAATTATCTGAAAATCTTATGCCGCGGTCTCATCGTCGCTAGAATCCTGCTTGCTCGGCCACACGAATGTTTGACGAGAAGCTTGGAAGCCGATCGAAATAACAATAATCCTAAATGTAAATACTGCTAATGCAACGTTGGAGTTGATATTAGCCAACACCATAATGTTTACAGTAAACAACGTTGAAACAGAAGCGTTTGAATGCAGACGTCCACGCAACGCTTAAGTAAAATGCACTGTTTCGGTTTTGCCGGATCTCTATGTAGAGATGCTCGAGCTAGACGTCACCTGAAGTGTATAGGGAAAACTGAATGCCAGGCTGGCTCTACGGCAATGGGCTGATTTATTTAGCGGCTTTAGGGTTAGGGTTAGGTTAGGGCCTGCCGCTAAATAAATCAGCCCATTGCCGTATATCCACCCTTGCATTCAGTTTGTTTCATAACGTTGAAGCACTAGAGTTGACCAGATTAAAACTGGTTGAGACCGCGGTTTTGTTCAACATAATCTTCCTGCGCTAGAATTTTAAATAAGCTCACCAGTTATGTAGCACTTTGTTCCCGGAGCCACCTGTTGTCCACTCTGAGGCAAACAAACAGTGCTGACTTTGTCACTCAGGACCGCTGGCTTGGCAAGTGTAAGCACTGCAATGTCATCGCGTAAATGACGCAGGGCGAAGTTGTCATGATAACAAACTGCTGCTACATCAATCACTTGTTCATTGCCTTCATCTACTGTCTGATCATGTTCGCCTGTAGAAAAATTCGTACGCACTGTTTCCAAAACTTATTGTTTCCAAATAAAATTGAGTCTGTCTTATTGACCTGTATATGAATCAGGTTTAAATCAAGTTTAAATCAGGTTTCAATTAAATGCTGGTTTACATATCTCGTGTTCACTATGGCACGTCTATTTCAGACCAGCAGGGTTAATAAGCCATACCCTTTATGATCAAGGGCGATACATTTCAATGGGGGATCCAGACTTTATCGTAAGGGGGCGGGGGGATAGAGGGTGGGGGCGAGAAAATGGGAGGGGACGGGAGTAAAAGTGTTACTTAGAGACTAAAAAAGTTCTCTTCGGGCCTTATTTATTTTTTCAAGATAAGGGGTGAACCCACTGAGCCCCTACCCTAGATTTGCTACAGCATTTTTACACAGCTTAAAGGACAGTACTAAACTCCTCACTAAGTCTTCCCCCCCCCCCCCCCCCCACCCCCAACTTCCGGCAGTTTCTTGGTGTTGCGATCACCAAATGACGTAAAACAAAAGATTCAAAAGAAAGTAAACAATACCCACACCACAACACAATAGCTAACCAACAATAGCTTTCGCAACACCAACAAACACCCCGGATTCCCAACGTCATAGTTTTTCTTACCTACAACGACTTTGTAGCGTTTCGGCGAGGCATTGCTCACCACGCAGTGAGCTGCAGTAACCACGTGATTCGGTGAAATGAGTGAGCCACCACAAATGTGATAGAGCTTCCCTCGTGAAACCACTCGCAATGATATCTGCCACGGCCAAGAGTTAGGTACCGCATTTGTTCCTCCAACTACACGGGTGGTGATCGGACGTTTGCCACATTCCGCTTAAAGATAATAACAGGGAGATTAAGCAATCACGACGATGACGTCAATAAAAACGGAACTTAAAGAAAAGGAACGAAACTGCAGATACCGTGAACGATCTATTGCGTCACATTGGATCAATACAAACAGTGATAAGAACAGATTACTGCAAGGACCGATGAGACAATGTAAAAAGGCATTCTCTCGAAATGGCACTACGGTCGGCCAAACCTGACATGATCAGCGCTCAAAACTAGAAAGCAGACACAGACAGCTATGAGAGAATGCCTTTTCACATTGTCTAATCGGTCCTTGAGATAGTCCGTTTTTGCTTATCACGGTTTTTAAAAAAAATTCCATCGATTAATTATTCAAATGAATTTATACATCGACTTTAAACTCAGTTTTGATACATGCCAATGTGGATTTCTGTCATTTTCTTGCCTTACTTTCATACCATCCTATAATTAGTACTTTGAGAAAGAGAGACAGACGCAAACCTCGGATGAACACGCGCTATGATTAGTTTCCGAAATACCGAGCCAAGAACATTATTGTTCAGAAAAAAGCTGGATAAAAACTAAATAATTGAATTGAACAGTTTCTCGACATTTTCCCATATCATTCTGTAACATTTTAATGCAATTCAATAAAATATTTTCATCGACTTTGGCTTGGGTAGCAGTCTTTTTTGTTCGAGGCAATAAGGCCTGGAATGCGTAGTAGGGGACTGATAAACAATTTCAATTTTTTGGGAAAAATTAATTATATACTTAAAAGTGGTCACATATACAGCATCTTGTTCCTCTCGCCTGCCTTTCTTGCTCTCTAAAATGACTGCTACCAGGCCTCATTAGCCTTCTCTTATTTTGTTTTAGACTCGCTGAGAGCGAGTAGAAAGAGGAAATTATTATTGTTTTACGCTGAGCCTTAAAACAACTATTAAGCTTGATACACGCGGGTTCAACATTTGTTCATCAGCGCGTAGGTGTTGCGACTGCTGTTTAACAAATGTTGAATGCTTAGTTGAATGTTGAAATAAACCATTCAATATGTCGGACGTTGTGAAAACAATTGAATGTGTTTTCTACTCATTCAAATTAAAGTTGCAACATCGTTCAACATTTGTTGATCAAGAAATGCCGAAAGATGTTGAACCATATGTATCATTTACACCCATATCAACTTACTGCCCTGTCATTAACTTTCAATTGCGCTCTCGTCGATCATTCAAAGTATCTTATATGGAATCATTCACTCTCGTGTGCTCTTTATTATCAACTCTTCCTAATAACAACAACGTTAAGCGCTCTTATCTATAGCAACATTCGTGCGTGTTAATCAACTTTCCTCTCTTGTAAACCGTAATTTTCCGAGTGCCTTCTAATCAGCACTTAATTGCGCTATCGTAAACCCTAGCAAGCTCTTGTCAACTCTCATGACGTAGCATTCGCTCTTGTTACCGCTCATTCAACATTCGCTCTCGTCAAGCTCTGTACTCTTATTACTTCACAAGTGCTCCTATGCGCTCTTATGAAATCTCGTGCGCTTTCATCCATCCGTCTTTATCGCTATTGTTAACGATTGTAACTAGTTGTCTTCTACATTTTGTAAAAATTTGTTCGCTTCTTTCCACATAGTGCCCTTTCTTAAACCCTTTTTAGCTGTTTTTGAATCTCAGGCGTTCTCGTCAACATTCGTTCGCTCTCATTATTTATCATTCGCTTCTTGTTAAACCTCGCACGATGATGTGGACTATCAAGCTTTCTTTTTTTGCTGTCTCATTTCTGCACTTGAGTTTTACGCAGTCGTTAGCTATCAGGCACTGTCATTATTTCTTATTCCCTCTCGGCAATTGTCATATTCTATCGTCAACTCTCATCCCCTTTCGTGAATTTTCTTATGATGTTGTCAACTCTTACAGGTTCTCGGCAATTTTCTTATGCTTTTGTCATCTCTTACGCGATTTAGTAAACATTCGTACGCCGTCCACCAATTTAAGACTTGTCAGTCAACCTTCGTTCGCTGTTGTCAACTGTAATTCACACTCGTCATTTTTTATTCGCTCTCGTCAACTCTCATGCACCTTTGGACACTGTCGTCAACTATCATGCGTTTCTCATTGCTTTCATCAAGCTTCGGACACTGTCGTCAACTATCATGCGCTCTCATTCGCTGTCATCAATTAACATTCGGATACTGTCGTGAGCTATCACGCGCTCTCGTTCGCTGTCATCAATTAACATTCGGATACTGTCGTCAACTATCATGCGCTGTCATTCGCTGTCATTAATTAACATTTCGGATACTGTCGTGAGCTATCACGCGCTCTCGTTCTCATTCGTTCTCATCAACCTTCTTTTACTGGCGTTAACTATCGTGCGTTTTCGTTATCTCTTATTCGCTCTCGTCAATCCTTTTACAGACTTTACACTGTCGTCAACTGTAATGCGCTTTCACCATCTCTCACTGATTCACTCTCATCAACTTTCGGACACTGTCGTCAACTATCAAGGGCTCTCGTAATTTCTAATTCGCTCTCGTTACTTTGGTACGATCCTATGCCGGCTCTCGTCAATCCATTACTCACAGTCTTTCGTCAACCCTCGTGCACTCTAGATCTAGTTATCTCTTGTACGCTCTCGTCAATAAATATGCTATCAAGGCGCCTTGCCGCTAAAAATACACCATTCACATTCAATTCAGCAAGCCGCCTAAAAAACACCACCTCGGATATGCATAACATATCAGTATAATTTAGAAACTTTCAACTAGCAAGCCGCCAAGAAGCTAAGACATATATCCTTCGCATTGAAAAAAGAACTTTAAGTAGACGGGCGAACTGCCCAAGCCGATAAAATAAGCTCATAACCTTCACGCGCGATCAATGAACTTCAGAGAAGACCAGCCGAGTCGCTAATGCGCTAATATCATGTAATATACGGAAAAATACATTGTTTGTACTACAAATATATCGTTCGCATTCGATAAACGCTGGTCAACGAGCCACTCAAAGGAAATAACAAAAATGCCTCTGCGTTCAATAAGCTTATAACTCAACTGGCGAACCACTGAGACGCTGTGCTACTGAAATGTATACCTTTCACGTTCAATAATCTAAATCAAAGTCCGTCTTCTTCATGTTCACTTCCTTCGCTCAAGCGGCACAGTCGGTTCGCCTCGCTACGGCATAACTACAGTGGACACGATCATTTTATTTGATCAAGAGTGATCCGAACTGATCCTCTTCACCTTCAGAGGACTGTAAACTAAGAAACATATTAAGCACTGTCTGACATTTGTACAGCCTAAAACGTTGGCAAAATGACCATCACGCTAAAGGATTCCAAGGGAATTATAGCGGAGCACTTGCCAGGCCGAAGGCCTGGCTGCGCAGCCCCATACTCATAGAACCAGAACCTATGCTCTTCATTTTTCATGGTCATGGCTAGCGGAATGTTTCGCGGGCGCGCGTGTGCCCTCCGTCCGCGGGCGTGTGTGTTCCGTCCGCTGTCGCACAGGACCGGACTGCGCAGGACTAGCTCGCGGGCGCGTATGACGTCGCAAAACATGCGCATACGACGTCATGTTGAAACCAAAGCGAGGCTTTGTTTTTCGCGCGGTTACACGGCCGAATGTCACGTCAGCTAGAAAAACACTTTGATGTTTTGCTGTGAATTTACTAAGCGGAGAAAACCGTTTAAATTAAAGGCGTTATTTCCCTGAATATTTCGCGGTTTGCTACTCAAGACAAGGAAGCTAATTAAGGGATACTTAGAAGCCGCTTTAGTGGAAAAAGACGAGCTTTCATGGATAAAATCTTGCTTCGAGGAACTTCGTGTATTACGTTTTTATCAAATGCGGGAGACTGGTTTGTTTTCTACGGATTTCAGAACCAGAAGCGGAGATTTGAATTTCCAAGCAAGCGAGGGACATAAAGGTAAAACAGATGACAGTTTTCGATGAGAATTTATGTTGATATCAATCTGTGAGTGTCTTTTTATTGGTGTTATTGTTAGTTTTGGAGAATTGATTTTAAAACGTGCTTAAATTCAGTTGTATCGATCTCTTGAATTTCATCGAAGAAAGCTTGAACTCTATGAGCTTTAATTAAATGGTACGCGTTTTGCTTTTAAACGTAAACTAATGGAGATTTGAATAAATTTTTTCGAAAGAAGATTGTGTTGTCCATTTTTATGTGTTTGTTCATTCATGAGATAGTTGGAAAAGCGATTTTATGTAAACAAAACAAGACTGATTTTATAGTACAGTTCTATCTTCACTCGCATCGCCTTATGCAAATATGTTTGTGTATTTTTGCAATTTTTGATTTTCAAATCAGTTTCTCGGGCAATTTTTGACAAACAAAAACTGTATTTTATTCGGAAACTAGTGGTACTAGTTATTCTAGACAGAGAAAAGTTGTTTTTGTGAACTTTTGTACGGTCTATAAAAATGTACTGTGCAGACGGTCGCGTAATAAGCTTACTGTTTTTGAGAATTGCTAAAATTGAAAATAGCCCGTTCGTCAATCTTAATTCTTGTGCTTCCAACCTTTCACCTTAGTTAAGTTTCACCTTAGTTAAGCTTGTTCAAAGTGCGACGCTGTTAGGCTTGGGCTATGTATATATATATTAGCGTAAACAAACCAATGTGTCATCACTAATAACTCCCACTCGCGCCAGGCTCTCCAAAAATTGGAGCCACTTTTTAACCGAAGTGACGCATCTTCGAGGGGCTAAAAAGGCGATTTTCTTTCTTTTTCTCGGAAAATGATTATTGTTTTCGTTCTTTGGATGTAATAAACTAATGAAAAACGAAGAGAAAAATACATTTCATAGGCACTTTAAGGCGAATTGGATAAGGGCTTTATTAAATTTGCGTTCAATCCTTATGACATTTGAGGGCTTTATTACATTTGTGGCCAATTATTACATTTGTGGCTTCAACAGGGTACTAAATAAGATCAGCTAGGATTTTAGGAAGGCGAAAGCAACTAGTAATCTCGGCGCACAAGATGTTTTTCCTTGAAATTTTTTGCCACCGAAATATTCAGCTATGTTGTTTTAACTTTCATATAATTTCCTTTAGCCTTTAAGTCCTTTAAGCCCCGAGTGTGCCAAAAGTCAAAGTTCAAAACAACATTCCAAATTCAATGTTATTAAATATTGAAAACAAATGGTACCTTGCAAAAGTACTGCCGAAGAAGTTTCATTTGAATGGTCATACCATATG
Source organism: Cladopsammia gracilis (assembly GCA_022457155.1). Classification (NCBI taxonomy): domain Eukaryota; kingdom Metazoa; phylum Cnidaria; class Anthozoa; order Scleractinia; family Dendrophylliidae; genus Cladopsammia; species Cladopsammia gracilis. The sequence continues at coordinate 1,542,652 of JAJGOT010000016.1, forward strand.
ATTTTGTCCACAAAGTTAGAACTGTATTTAAATTACATGCCTCCAGAATTGACTTTGAGAATCAGAAAGGGTTATAAGCACAAAAATAATATAGTAAAACAATACAACGCCATTCCAAGCGACATTGGGTGGCCTTGTTAGATACTTGTTCTCAACTCTTGCAAAGCGAATGTTCTAATGTTATCGTTACCTTTACTGTCATGGGCGTACAACAAACCACCAAGAAAACCCAACAAGAATATCTTTGTGAAGAGCATCTTAGCCTGAATCCTCGCGACCAAGTGTTTTCAACAAAGTGACTTTTTAAAGCTTACGCATTTGTACTAAACTTTCACCTGTATCCTGTGTTGTCTTGTTTTGTCTGCGGTGTGTTTAGCATTAGTCAGGTGCCTTTACACAGTATCTGCAGCTTTTAAAACAATACTGGGATATGTGCTTCAGTTAAGGTTCATCATCGATCCCTTCTTTCCTCGTGGAGAATGGGGCCATTGATCCTCTTCTTCCAAGCCAGCCTATCTTGGCCAGGTCTTAAATCCGAGATGTTCCCTCTCTTTATTTACCGTTCTCCGCCATGTCTCTTTCGGCCGTCCTCTTGTACGTTTGCCTTCGGGTGCCCATGTGTTAGTGCAATCGTTCAGTTAAGGTTAGCTCCTTATAATTTTTCAGGGACAACCGCAAACAGTGTTTAGGAAAACGCTTGGAACAGCATATAAAACCTAATGTACTTTGAGATTTTCGGTTCTTTTAGCTGAATACATATTTCAGCGGCAGAACATTTTATTTTAAGGAAATTAATCTTATTCACCCAACTTTCTAGCTGCTTTCATATTTTCGAAAATTCTAGCCGACCTTGGGGAGGGGAGAGCAGGGGTGGTGTATGGGGAGCAGGGGGTCATATGTGGGTTGAGTTTCTCGTTGGTTCTCTCCTTGCTCCGAGGGGTTTTTCTCCGGGTACTCCGGTTTTCCCCTCTCCTCAAAAACCAACATTCTAAATTCCAATTCGATCTTGAAAGAGGACCTGCATGGAAACCAGCTACGGCTGATGCGGCTTTCCTCTCTAAATATAGTTATTTATTTTATTTTTATTTTACCTTACTTTGTACCCAAAATGACATTTTTATCCCTCCAAAAACAAAAGGCGTTTAAAGTTTCCTATGTTACGAAAGTTTGAAGCAACATTACTAATATCAAAATTTAATTCTCATTTCTTAATTGTCCCTATACATTTCCTATGGAGGTAGTGGGTAGAAATTGTTCAGATATCAAGAGAATTCATCTTTTGTGATCATGTCCTTACTTCTCATGACCTTTTTGATTGATAAGGCTTTAATATTACAAGGAGAAATGTGATGCTGATCACTGTTAGGGCTTAAAGGGATTTAAACACCTATCCACCGAAACGACTCGTTCAGTGCTCCTTATCTTTCTTCTTTGGTCTAAAGCCGCAGCTACACGTGCGATTTTTTGTTTGCACAGGTGATGCAATTTTTTTGAAAAATTGTCGCGTCGCCAGCGCGCGGCGGTGGCTATACGGATGACAAATTTTGGTGACAAAATGTTGCAATAAAGACCACGCGAGGCTGGGTTGGTAATTAAGCCTGAGCCTCGCTTTAGTTCTTAAATTTCATTGGTTAGATACCCTTTTATCGCGTCGCAAGTGCAAGAAAAAAGTTGCAGGGTGGCTACACGAGCGACATGTCCGCGATTTTATCACAAAACATTCAACTCTTGCGACTTTTTTCTGCGATTTTTTCAGCTCTCGCGTTGCATGTTCATGAGTGGCTACACGTGCGATTTTTATCGTGCGTTGGCGACGCGACAATTTTGTAAAAAATCGCATCACCTTCGCAAGCAAAAAATCGCACGTGTAGCCGCGGCTTAAAATATAAAATGAACATTACAGATTTTGCGTCTTTGATATCAAATATGGTACGTTTTGCGTATTCAATTTCATGACTCGTCCGTTTCTATTTTTACCCATTAACGAAATTCATAACGTCTTTAATGGATCACACTAAAGGAAATCAAATATTTTGATTTGAGAACGGGAAAGGGTTTGTTGATCGAGTAAACATCAGTCAGGCTGAGTCCTCAGGTTCAGTCCTTGGTTTATTTGGGAAAACTTTGCTGTCAATCAAAAATTCAAAACTGAAAAAAAAAACATCATTGAAAACTCAGTTTTGTAAATATTGTAAAACTAACATGCATAGCACCGTAAGAAAGTAAACGGTTCAATAGCTTTCCTATGAATGGTCACACTTTAAGGTTTTATCCACAAACTCAAAAGTTAGAACCACCTTGTGCAGCATAATAAACAGCACCACAGGAAAGTACTGCTCAGTAGCTTTCATTTGAATGGTCACACTTTAGGATTTCATCCACAAACTCAAAAGTTAGAACTACCTTGTACAGCATAATAAACAGTACCACAGGAAAGTACTGCTCAACAGCTTTCATTTGAATGGTCACACTTTAGGACTTCATCCACAGACTAAAAAGTTAGAACCACCTTGTACAGCATAATAAACCTACCACAGGACAGTGCTGCTCAATAGCTTTCACTTTATTTGAATGGTCAAACATAAAGGATAAAATCAACAAAGATTAATTTTAGAACGACCTATATAAGACCATATTTTAAAAAGTGTCAGAGGAAAGTACTTGGGATCAAAAGGTATATACTTCATGGTGACATGCCACAAATGCATCGAGATAGTATATACTCTATGTAATAGAAGATAATGCAAAAAATAACACAAAAGTTGGACTGAAAAGTATCATATCACTCAAGTTTGACTTTTTAATGTGTAGTGAAATTCAATTTTACACATCCATACCCACTTAAAAGATTCGTTCATGATTGAGAAGATCACGTGATCAACAGCGACAAAGGAGACCGCCTGTAAAGCTGAACAAACACGCAGTCTACAGCTGACTGGTTCATGGTCCCTGAAGCATGTTTAACTAAACATAACACGGCAAAAAAGACTGGTTCGCATTCGAGTTATTACCTTCGATATTCCTTCCCTAAGGTGCTGGTTGTTGCTCAATACCTTGTCTTAGTTAAGGCGGGGTTTTAACTGAATTTGAATGAAATTTTAAGAGGTTAAAACAAGGGATAGAAGAAAGAAAATGATTTTTGGGACACAAACAGACATTTGATACCCACACAAGAGCACCCCAGGTTGATAGTGGACTATTTTGGTGTTCATCTATTAATTATTAACTACGAATTCTAAGTTTAAAACTTCATAAAATCTTCAATATTTCTTATTTCTCAAAATTTTACAATTGAGAAAAACTATTTCCTCCCAAATATACCCGACAATCACCCAAAACTTTACAAAACATCCTATAACATAGATTCACGGAATGAGCGAAGGAGTTTTGAATTGCTTGAAACGTGAATGACATATTTCCATTAAACCCATGTTAAGTGGCGGGAAAATGGCATTTAGGTAGAGTCCCCCCCCTTAAGGTGTTTGCGTCATTGGTCGGTGACGTTATGCCGTTGGCCTTCTCTCATATACCCTCTCACACTAAGGGCCTCTTCAAATGGGCCTGGTTACAGAGATCTCGCCTCACTCCTATTGCCTTCGTGATATTTTCATATGAGAAGGCAGGCTGGCCCTGTTAGTGATATCTTGGTTTGTTCAACCGGGATCTCGGTATTCGGGCTGAAATTGAAATATGAACGGGCCAGCCCTGTTACCGAGATGAAAACTTTTCAAATACGTTACGTAACGTTACGTTTCTCTGTCACAGGAGGACGAGATTAGCATTATTTCGACCAATCTTTTAGTCCTTTTTTATCAAAACTGATTTCTCGATGCTGAATGAACAAAGACATACCAATTTTCATAATCACAGCGGAAAGATAATAACGAGTTAATATTTCCATGTAGGCTATCACGTACACAATTTTATCCAGGTAACAGTGCTAAAATTTTCCATATGCATGAACACACGAAATAATTTGTCCAGCTAATGGGGACAGCCCGCGGGTTACCGGGCTCACATGAAGAGACCCTAAATAATGAAATTGTGTACCCTGTTCACGAGACAAGACTCCAGTAAAACCATGCCATATCCAGTATAGCACTCCTCCATTAAGGCAAACTAAGTGATAGATACTTGGTTTATCCATCTTCGTGTCACATACCAGCAACTAGCCTGTGAACAGGCTTTCTGGTTCGGGAATAGGATGAAAAGAAAGGCTATGAAATGAAAAGAAAGATCACGAGCGAGTGAAGCGAACCGAGGGAAAACTCGGGAGAGAGGAAGGAGAGGGGGAAAGCCTGTGGACGAAGTATTCAACAGTCAGCGATTTGACCAATCAGTAACTGCACTAAAATCTAGTGCATAAAGAAGGCGGCATCAAAGGTTTGTCCACAGGCCTTCCTTTTTTCCCTCTATCTGGTTTTCTCTCGGCTCGCGTCTCCTGGCCTTTCTTTCCGCCCAATCCCCAACCAGAAGACCTGCACACAATTTAACCAGCAACTTTTGACTCAGAAGCGTGTTTTGCTGTAGTGATTTTCATTTGTGTTTTCAGAACAGTTTCCTCATTGATTAGGTTGTTGATCCCAAAGAGTACATTTTTCGTAATAAAATATTATTCGAGATAACATTCCAGAGTGCAAATATGCATCAAAACGAGAACAAATCTGATGACAAGTTATTACACTCTTCTGACCGCGCGCTAAGAGAAACACTTCCACTTCCCTACCCCTGACGATCGGTCCCTTATAACCCAGCTGAAATGGTGAATATCACAATGTGTATATGGAAGTACATTCATATGAACTGAGGTAGAGAGAATTAAAGAGTTCGTTATCACAGAGTATACAGCAAATAAAGGAGCTTCAATTGCAGCATTACCTGCATATGTTTTTAAAAGGTGAGCGAAGGAATTATAGGAAGGTGAAGCCGGCAATCATAATATAAGAAACTTGTGCAATACATCTTGCAATAAAACTTATTCGCTTGGATAAACATTTTTCTCAATAGCTTGTGCCAAGAGAGGATAAAATAAGAGACCACATCCCTATGCCCCATGATATATATTTTTTTCAATCTATTTTAAGCTTCGCGCCACGTGGTGAAAGTTATTTTAGTTCTCGTCCCTATGGTCGCGCGGCCAATGATCAGAGGATCATATGTCATTGCGAAGATTATTCCCGGCGTCGTGGTCGCCGTCGTGTTGACGTCCAATATTCACTTAAATCGTAAATCGAAATCAAAAGATGTGATCGCGTTTCTCCGTGTGTTTTGTCATCCGGAGCGCAACAAGCATTCGAGAAAAGCTTCGTCAGTTCCTGAAAAGAAAACAAGCAGCGAGGAATCCGCGAGTATAAAGGAACAGAGACAAGAACGTGAAAGCGAAGGTGAGATTTTTTTTGTTCTAGCTCCGGGCCCGAAAAGTTATCGGGACCTTTGTGAAACGAGCCCCAGAACAGCAAAGCCGCCAACTCTTAAATTTCATTACGTCATTACAACTGACCAATCAGGTCTTCCTTAAAATAGCCGCGCAGTATGACTACGCGCTAAAAATAGATTGGAAAAAATATCATTGAAAGAGGCCCATGTATGGGAGATTTGTTCTCTTAGTTCATCCTCTCTTGCTAGTACTTATTATAACAGCTAGAAACAATGTTAGATCATATAGTCAACTGACAAAATAAAAATTGAGAAATATTCCACGTAAACAGCATCATTCATTTCATAACGTTTTATCGATTTTACAAATACAACTATTAAACGAAGTTTCAAGGTGGCATAAATTTAAAAAAAAGAAAGATTTTTGGTAGCTTACTTAACTTGTCGAGCTTAGAGGGGTTTCGTTTGTTTAAAATATATGAAATAGTCTCTGTAAAAAATCCAAATTAAACTTCAAAATAGTCTGTCTTATTAGCTATATATATGTATGCGTCGTTTTCCGCGGGACGACGCATACTTTAGTTTCACCAGTCTGATTGGCTGACATGCGACCTCGTGATCTCGCTCTTGATTTCGAGATGGCGGCAAAATCTCTCCGAGTGTTGACTTGAGAAGCAGAAGAAAGAATTACAGCATACAAGTCTTCAACACAATGCAAGGCTTTCATGGATGGATAGGACCGTTTTATTTTATATGTTCACCGCTTATTGCTGCGGGATTTTTTTCCCCAGAAAGTTTTTTTTTATATAAATTGTTATTTCAGTTAGCGATCGTGTTTTAGTGTCGGCTACAGAATGTAATGATACTTTTTAGACATAATTTTAAGCGTATGTTTCTCCTCAAAAGTACTCTCGGGAATCAATACTGTAATGGGGTAAAGACGCCACGAGTTCATACTGTGAACAGCTTCTTGTTTGTAAGTATAAACAGATTGTGACTGTGGGTAGCTATTCAAAGCTAATCCTTACATCGACCAAAACATCCCCCGTGAAAACCTCCAGGCGTCTTGTTTGAATTAAGGAAAACTGACGTATTCAAATCAGGCGAAGTTTTCATAAAAAATAAGGGAGACATCTGTTTAGTTCACAATGATGCAGACTTACTGTAACTTGGTCGAAGAGCAGCAGTTCTGATCTGTATGCAAGAGAAATATTTGTACCTCAAGTAAACGAGTAGTTTTAATCAGGCTACTTAAGCTCTCAACGGAGGTTAATTTCAAAAACCTGAATGCAACTTTGACTGAACGAACTTTGTCATTAGCATATCCTCCACATCGCCAATCTGGTCTAGTGAAGGAACAGTCAGAAAACGCATTTTGCTTACATCTTGAAAGATCACAATTTTACGAGGTTATAGGTCTTGCAGAGCAACTGAAAACTTTACAACCTTCAGAAACGATGCAAGAAGGTCAACAGTTATATTCGTCGTACCTCGTCACCTGCATCTTGAACGGTTTCTTATGCTGTACCGCCATCATGTTCAACATCATCACAATCCAAGCGATACGAAAAACTTCATCGTTGTCAAAGACTTTAAAGACATTGCTCCTGAGTCTGGCTGTTTCAGATCTTGGTGTTGGTTTACTGGTTCAACCTTTGTACATTACAGTTTGTGCCATGGATTTCAAACACGTCTCTAACAACGATCTAACTTATAACATCACAAATATTGCGTTTCTCATCTCAGTGTATTTATTTGCGTTTGCTTCGTTCGTTAGTGTCATGGCACTAATTGCAGACAGATTCTTTGTTATCCGTCTTCATCTCAGATACCAGCAACTTGTGACTCAGAAGCGTGTTATTGCCGTGGTGATCTTGATTTGGACGTTCAGTGCAATTTTTGCATTGGTTAGGGTGTTGATCCCAGAGAATATATTTTACGTAATGAGTGGCATTATTGGGCTTGTTTGTTTCATAACTACAACTTTCTTTAGCGTCAAGATTTACTGGAACGTTCGACGCCACATGAACCAAATTCAAGTCCTGCTGGTACATCAAGTAGCACATAATTGTGCAATGGCAAACATTGTAAGATTAAGGAAATTTGCGATTGCCGCAGTTTACGTTTATCTTGTGTTCGTGGTTTGCTATCTACCACACAATTGCTTTCTATTTCCCCTATTTATCTCTGAACAAATCGATAAAAAGCGTTTGCAGATTTATGATCTGTACTTCAAAACGCTGGTGTTTCTCAATTCATCTCTGAATCCACTGATTTACTGCTGGAAGATGAAACATATTCGACACACCATCGTGGACATACTACGAAATGCATGTTTAAGCCACATCTGAGGTATAATAACAATAATGCTAAATGTTTTTGTTGCGAAATAAGTAGACTCGATGGGATTTAATTTAAAAAATGAACCGCAATATGTATACATGTTAACAGTGGAAAAATTAATATTATGTATTACAAAATACAAATGCTTAGGACGGTTTTAAAAAACGAAAGGGAGACAACTCATTTCAAACTATTTTTTCAAACTATGTCTCGATGCTGAATGAGTAAAGAATTAATAATTTTCATACTCATAGGAACGACAATCACGAGTCGATATTCCCGTGCATGCTATCACGCACACAATTCTATCCATATAACAGGGAGGACTACAATTTCCCATATGAACACACGAAATAATTGCACGCACACAATTCTATCCATATAACAGGGAGGACTACAATTTCCCATATGAACACACGAAATAATTGCCCTTATCGTAGATGAGTACGCCACGCCTACATATCAGCGGTTTCTCGCTTTCTTGACCCTATAGTCTCGTTTTGATGTTTACGAGAACTTCTGACGACGATGAGCGTAAACATCAAAACGAGACTATAGGGTCAAGAAAGCGAGAAACCGCTGATATGTTGGCGTGGCGTACTCATCTACGATAAGGGCTATTAGTCCCGCTAATGGGACGATATGAAAAGGCCCTAAATAATGCAGAAATATTCCCTGTTTACGAGAAAAGACTTCAGTGCAACCATGCCATTATAGCACTTTCACATCAAGGCTAACTTAGTGATAGATACTTGGTTTATCCATCTTCATGTCAGATAACAGCAACTAGCCTGTGAACAGGCCTTCTGGTTGGAGAATACGGCGAAAAGAAAGGCTATGAAAAGAAAGAAAGATCGCGAGTGAGCGAGCGAGCGACGCGAACCAAGGGAAAACTGGGGAAAGAGGAAAGGGAGGGGGAAGGCCTGTGGACGAAGTATTCAACAGTCAGCGATTTGACCAATCAGTAACTGCACTAGAATCTAGTGCATTGGGAAGGCGGCATGAAGAGTTTGTCCACAGGCCTTCCTTTTTCTCCTCTCTTAAGCTCCCCTCGGCTCGGGTCCTCCTAGCCTTTCTTTTCGTTTCTCAATTCATCTCTTAATCCACTGGTTTTCAGCTGGAAGATGAAACACATTCGACACACAATCATGGACGTACTAAGAAATGCATTTTTAAGCTACAACTGAGGTATAATAACAATAATATAAATGTTTTTGTTGCGAAATTAGTAGACTCCGTGGGGTTTAATTAAAAAAAAAAATGAATCGAAATATGCATGCATGTTAACAGTGGAAAACCTAATATTGTGTATTACAAAATGGGAATGCTTAGGACGGTTTTAAAAAATGAACTGGAGACAAAATTTGGTAAATAATTTGCTGCTAATTTGGTAAGGTGTGTTCCATAGTGCAGGTGCAGAGAACGAGTGATAGCATTTGTAAAGTTAGGCCCAGTTCATTTACATTACATTTACCAAAATGAGAGCAGTCCCTCTCTTCGAGGCTTATGTGCTCTGGTCGCGGTCAAGTTCTTAAAGTTCTTAATGCGTCAGCTGACAAACCCCACTCTTAAAAGAGTTAATATTAGGAGCCGTAGCCAACATGGCAGGCAAATTGTTGCATTGTTTTATAGTTCTAGATAGGAAGCTGTATTAAAGGTAAGTTTTCTTCTTGTTAGGTATTCTATAGGATTTAGTGTAAGTATTTCTGGAGTATCTTGTAAGTGGTATAAGTTCTTTAGAGAAGTCTTCTTCAACTAAGCTATTTACAATTTTGTAAAACATAATTAGTCTAGCTATTATCTGCTCTACGCTGAACCAGACTGCGCCAGCCAAGCTCATTCAGCATGGCGGTGACACTTGCTTCGCGGCTGTACATAACCAGATCCTTAAAGTTCAAACGTCGAACTTCACATGCGCCGAACCTAATGCAAATTAGCAAGAACAATAGATTTTGCTCATTTGCATTAGGTTCGGCACATGTGAAGTTCGACGTTTGAACTGGGCCTTACAGAGTTACAGAGTTGAAGGTTGATTGGTTATTTGCGGGTTGCTAATATAATTTGTTTTATTATTTGTAAATAAATCGTTGTTGTTGTTGTTGTTGTTGTAATGTATTATCGGTTATCGATTTTTTGGCCGATGTAAGCATTAAATTTGAATGTCTCCCCACAGTCAAACAAACAAAAAGCTGTACACAGCTCGATAGCTAACTGAAACAAGCAGGACCAAGCACGCATGCGCAATCGCACTTAAGCTGTGTAGCCTCCCACGTGAGTGGCAACTGCCATTTAAAAACTCGAGCAGAAGTGAATTGTGATGTGATGCAGGAATTCTATCGAGACGTCCCGCGGGTTACGGAAAACTTTAACATTGCGTTTTGTGACGACGAGGAAGAATAATCAACCGAAACTTCAACGCGGTGTGCAACAGGCATCCCGCGTAAAAACCTGAGAAATGTCTTTGTTCGCTGTTTTTGTTAACGTTTTTCGGCCTTGACAGTGCACAACCAGAACAGATTTTGAACCTTGTCTACAGAGCAACTAACCAAGTGTGATCGAGAAACAAAAGCTATGCACGGTTGTAGTTGTTGTACTTTCAACATCATTTCATTGTAGCTCCTTTGTATCGTCACTACAATGTTTCGTCATAGGGAAAATACTAAACATGCTAAAATCTCCCGTCGGGGAGGGTAACGAAGTAATGAACGCGACAGCCGTGAAGTGTAACGGCTGACATGTTCGGCTGTCATAACCTTGATAACTGTTGGCCAATCATAGCATTCGTCGTTCATTCAAGGCTAGGTTCCACAGCAACGACGTCCGATCTTTATAAAGCAGCTATCGAATTGATATCTCGCTGCAAGGGAAGCTTTATCTTCGATCTACACGTGAGTAAGGTTTAGGAGCGAATGGGATCGATTAAGGTAGATTTTTGGCTTCCTGTTGTCAGTCAAGAAACAATACATGGACAACATTTGATGTGGTATGTAAACTTTAATGGCTGCTTTATTTTTATTATTTTCCTTCTCTTACTAAATCAACGATAACGTTCCATACAAAGGGTAGTTTCTTGGTGTTGCGGATGGTGTGATCACCAAATGACGTAAAACAAAAGATTCAAAAGACACTGAACAATACCCTCACCACAACACAAAAGCTAACCAACAATGGCTTCCGCAACACCAAGAAACACCCATACAAAGCCTATATTTTGCCACTAAATTGCCTGTGCGCGAGCCTGGGTTTCCTGTGGTTTCATAACCAGTCCCACGACTACTAAACTATATTGCAGCCTGTGCCAAGTGCGGGAAAATGTTCTTAGCTAATCGTATGATTCAGTTCGGTTTTGCCTCTGATTGGCTAATGCTGTATTCACACTAGGGCGATAAAACATGTTTCACTGTGGAAAGTGTTCGCTTCAGGCGGCGCATTGCGCGAATCAAGATCAGGAAACATTTTTTCTGAGCGTGATTGGAACTACCTCACGAGGTAGTTTCGATCTAGGTCAGACGAAATACGTTTGCGCAAATGTGGTCTCCTTGTTAAACATTACATTGCCATTCGCTTCAGAAGAACTTAAGAAATGCGATTAAACCACAACAGCAAGTTAAGGTCGAGCTCTATTTTGTCGGCTCATGTGTATTTATAAAAGATTTCATGCGAGCTTATGCGTGCTTCGTAAAACATCATAAATTATAGAATCAGGCGTGAAACGTGTTTTGATATCATTCATTACCAACTAAACTGAACAATACAATTGCAAACATATTCACTTCAAACATGTTTCGGTGCTAATATGAACACAGCATAAGAAACAGCAAAACATTGTTTACTTTGATTTGTTGAGGCCAATGCCAACGATAGAGGTGAGCAAACGACAGATTATATTGACACTTTTGGCAATCAAGAAACCATTTTAACCAATCAAAACTCAAAACGATATTTTATATAATCCCGTTTAAAAATCCCAATAGTGTTTATTAATTAGTATCAATACCGTTAGGTTCCGATTAAGTAACGAGTACCCAACATTTGCCAGTCCTTTAAAGTCAGGGGCACTCAACGAACAATCTTTAGTAAAATGTATTATTTTACTCAGATAAATTAAACTAAATGACATAAAAGAATTTCCAGGTGTTCTTCCACGTTGCTGGGAAAAATTTATCTGTTCCTTTTTCCCAGCATAACACATAGGGAAATTCCCAGCCAGCTGGATAAAAAAAATGTCTGTTTCCCAGCCACCAATTAAAAAAATGAATAAATGAAAAAAAACAATAATAATAAGTTACCAAAAGGGGCTTGGGAACTAATGAAACATTAATGGCAAACTATTTGAAGCTTTTTGTTTATTGTTTTGTACATTTACTGCCGTCTCGAACTTAACCTGTTCGGGTATCTCTAAGTACTGCTTAAATTTGTTACTAAGAAGCTGAACCCTTTAAAGCCCCAAAGTGTCCTCTGATTTGCTTTTCGTTCTGTTCAAGTTACTCAAGTTGGCCAGCACAGATTGTTCTTGCGACTCTTTTCTCAAGTCAACCAGCGCAAAAATGGTAATTAAAAAAATATGTGCAGAATATTTTGCCAGCCAGCAAGAATTCCGCTGGGGAACAGATAAAGTGAGGAACAGATTCGTTGGGTGCCCCTTTAAAGTAACGATAGATAAAATTTGATAGAGTATCTCTAAAGACCATTTCAAATGATTAAACTACAATCATAGACAAATGTGTTGTTAAGGTTAACAGTTTTTCACTGACTATTTTCTTTCTCTCCCTTCTCCCCTTTTACGATGTTGTGTATAACGGCAAATTTTAATTGTTTGCTGAGATCCCAACATTGAAAAGAAAGGGGGAGGGGGTGAGGGTACTCAGAAGACTAACAGCATTAAAAGAACATTGATGTAATTCAGCACTAATGCTATAATTATTTTTACAACCTCCCCAACTACTTCTGTCTGCCATTCTCGTTTTGGATTAGTGATACAGAATTCAACTTCGATTCGTAACTAAGATTTTTCTAAAACACATTTTCCCTTTAGCTATGAAGTGACTAGTATTAAAACTAAAACTAAGCTTACATAATCAAACAAGACAAACAGAAGTCTTGATTTGCGTTCAGTACAGAACTTAATTGTATTTTGTCAAGTATAAAAATGTGACGATGACGATTCAAATTCAATCCGGAATTCAAGGGTCACAAGTTTGTCAGTCTCCCGAGAGACTGTTAAGTGTTACCCTCGTTAAACAAAGTCGATAAAATAAATTAAACTACCAAGCGGAGTACTCTTAGTGTTTTAACTCTTTAACTCTCCGCAAGAGTACGAAAGATAGAAATTTGTATAAAATCCCAAATTTCATTTTGTAAGATATTGAAAAACATTCAAGTGGTACCATGCAAAAGTACTGCTGAAGAGGTTTCATTTGAATGGTCACACCGTAAGATTTCGTCAACAGACTCAAAAGTTAGAACTACACTACATGTCTCCATAATTGACTCTGGGATCGAAAGGGTTAAACACCCTATTCTTGTTACAAACAATAAAAACATGCAAGAAAATTAGTCAGTGTTGATAGAACTTTTATGGTAATCAATGCAAGGTAGACTGTAAAACAGTAGTTTTTTCCATCATAAGCTGGAGGACGAGGCGCGAAACGCCAACACTCGCGAGAAGAGGCGCAAAGCGCCGATCTGATTTTCGAAGCGCTAGCGTCTCTCCGCCGACTCACTCTCTATATTCAGACTAGCTCCAGTTTTTCCACAACTTCAGCTATCGTCGCTTTCTTTCCTTGGACTCGCGGAAAAATACGGACTATTTTGCAGTCTATAATGAAGCCGGGTGAAGTCCTCTTAAACCTTTGAAGCATCAGCTCCTAATTTCTTCTTTTATATAACTACATGCTTAAACATATAGTTAACGAGAAAAAAGGAAATAATCACCGAAAATAAAATCTCTTGAGTTTTCACCCTCGGACGTACACACAATACCCCCTCCTTGGGTTTTTGCGGTGTTGATCTAATGGATAGCCTGTGATGTGCTCTACAAGAAAAGGTAAATATTATGGGTTGTAGCGCTGCTGTGGGTCCGTGATGTCATCCAAAATGGCCGACAATATGGCCGCAATCTTGGATTTTGTTAAAAATTCAACTTTATCGGGAAAATGCTGAAATTGCAAATATGTTTTGCTAGAGTTGCAAAATATGATAGAATTAAACATTTTGCTGCTTTTGGTTGCATTTTATGTTTTTTTTTACTGAGCAAAAAGGTAAAACATACATTTTTATTCATAAATGGCTTGATCTCATGCTACTTATGACGTCATATCTTGTTACCATAGCATTCGGTTATCGCCAAACTTTACCAAAATGTGTCAATAGAATACACTAACAGCTATTGAAGACGGCATGCTCTTGAAAAATCCGATAAAAACCTTAAAGGGGGGTGCCCCGGAACCTCCCTTGTACGTCCGAGGGTTAAGCAACCTCTCCCAGCTCAGTAGAATCATAAGAAATAGGAAGATTTGAATGTTATTATTGGGGGCTTGAAGGATTATCAGGGTTTTTGCCCTCACTTGTTAGTACAAAAAGTAATCGCTTTCCCGTGTGTCGTTTTTTCCGTAAAAACCAGTCTTCTCGCGTCCGCCAGTTGCCCCTCGCAACTCCTGTGCTATTTCCTTGAGCATTTCTTTGGCGTATTCTTCGATGAATTCGGCCATTTCGCTGTCCTCGGTCGGCTCCTCTTCCAGAATTTCTCTTGCGTCGGTAAAGGAATCATTTAATATGGCCATGAAGAAGTTCATCAAGATGAGCGTCATCATGAGAAAATAGGCGAAGAAGAAGAAAGGCCCCAGAAAGCGGTTGATTGTCTGCAGTTCATCATAATTTGTTCCTTAAAACAGCAAAAAGTGAAGACATGAACGTCAAAGACAGAGTGGTGTCTACCTTAGAGAGGTGTTCGCCTTATAGAGAGTTTGGTTACATACGAACAAGTAAAATTCGGCCAGAACTAGCCAATAATTGAAGTCCGTCTAAGAAAGGTGTCCGCCTTCTAGAGATTTAAGTTAGAGACGAACTGAACAAGTGAAATTCGGCCAGATCCAGCCAATAATTGATGTCCGTCTTAGAAAGGTGTCCGCCTTAAGAATGTTTACTTTACTGGCTAAGTATGTAAATGGCAGTCTGTTAAAATGCATGCTAGTTTTGTATTTTTAGACAGTTCACGAATTAATTTGATTAAATTGCGCTTTTTAAAAGAAGGATATTTTTAAATTGTTTTGTATAAAGTGGCAATTTGTTTCTGGGAATTCGATCCTACCTACAATTTTGGCACTACTCCTGCGAAAGAGGAATGCAAAAATTATGTTTGAGCTTTTCATTGCGATGAACTTTAAAAATTATGAAAAAATATTAAAAATAATTCAATTATTGTAAAATAATATGCACTTATTGACTGACCTCGAGCCAAACATTTTTCCGTCCGGCCCTACCTAACCCAGTCAATAAGTATTTTATAATATGACTAGAAAGTACAAGAAGAAGAGTACAAGAATGCAGTACAAGGTCGCTTGAACTCGAGCGGGGCCGGCTTTTTCCAGACTGGCTCACGTCACATTGCGATTCTATTTTCTGTAGGATTGTCAGCGGGCCTTACGGTCATATTATAATTAAAATAATTAATATAAAATAATTATCAATATAAAATTAATGAATTAAAAATAACCACAATTATTAATAAACATAATTCAAAATAATTAATTATTAATTATTATTTCTTATTTAACTATTAAAAATATATTTCAAAGTTCTTCTTCGGATACCACGCGTTTGCCGTTATCGAGATATCCTTGTTGTCGAAAATTTGATTAAAAGAGCAATAACAAAATCTTTTTTGAGCAAGCTTGTTCTGTTCGCATTAGGAAATATCGGTTTTCTTCTCTTTTGCAATTTTATGGATTTCAACATTGGCTTTAATTTGTCCGTAAACTTGAAACAATAGTACTTAACTAATATTCTCTCTATATTGACTTCACTCTAGTAATATATTAATATTATCACTCTAGTAATATATATACATATTTCTCTAAGGGGCACATCGCTGGGGTCTTGAAAGGTTTTTCTTACCTTTACCAAGGATCATTTCAAACGAATTCACTATTGCTTTCGGAAAGGTCGAGAACATGTATGCTGCACTTCCAAAAGTCATTCTACCAAGTATAGCAAATCCCAACAGCACCACAATAAAACAAACGGAATAGGATATGAGGGGTCCTTTGGCGATGCTGATGCTCTTAGCAACGATAGAGATGTGCTTGTTGAACTTTAAGATACGAAGGAATTTCATTGTCGCCAAGAAGATGACCAGGGCGAGAAATACACTTTCAATGTCTGTCCACAGACTCACGTAATCAAAGCTCATCCGTGCATAGGGATTCTCGTGAACTTTCTCAATCAGCCTCCTGTTGAACAATAAAAAATTTATGTTAACCCTGATCCACAATAGTGACAACACAACGGCAAGGTTACGCTAACGCTGGACTGTTCATAGTCCTCTATTTTCCCATGTGTTTATCCAGTTCGATGGTTGAGTTTGTTTAGCTGCCATCTCAAAGGGGCTATGTCGTTGATATTTTGACAATTGCCCCACATGAAAACTTAATACCCCTGCCGATATGAAATACATATGGAACACTAAAAGGAAGATATGAAGTGAATTTTCGAAGAGTAATCAGGATTGTAATGAGTTTTCTAAGACACAAGACGATAAACGTGAAAAGATAAGTTGCAATCAATTTCAATCCTGGCCATCTACAGCTAAAGACACTTATGTTTACAGGGGCGGATCCAGGGGGGGGGGGGGGGGTGAAATGGGTGAATTTTCACCCCTCTTTTCTGAGACCCTTTCTTTCTTTTTTCTAAAGTATTTCTCAAATAAATAATATTTTATTTCTCTGGTTCTATTGCATTTCAAATTTCACCCCCATTTCAAAATCCTGGATCCGCCCCTGGTTTATTGTTACAGCACCAGTAGGAATAACTTTAAACAAAACTGGACCATTATTTTTGGTTTTTCACTGACACAAAGATGTCCTTTGGCTTTTTAGAGTAACACTAAAATGGTAATATAGCCCCTTTAAATTTCACGATCCGCTAAAAACTAGAGAGAGTACATAAACTGTTCGGGGAGGGGGGGGGGGGGGGGGGGGCGGTGGTGGTGGTGGGTGGTGAAAATGAAGATAGCGTTGAAGTACTCACGCCGTGACCTTCCAGGATCGATCTCATTGCAACGAACACACGGGAAACTTAGGGGATTGTGAACAGTATACGCTAACACAAAAGTAGAGCACACCTAATCGGATATATATGTTTTAATGTCACTAGCGTAACCAACACAATATGCTAACAACATAAGCCTGGTTCACACTAGTGAAACAGCGACAAGGGTAAGCACCCAACCTCCCCCTAAATAAGGCTAATATTTTTACATCATCAGTGTGAACTCTTTACGGTGAAATATAATGATGATAAGGATTATGACGATAAAGCTGCTACGTGATTATTAAACCTCCCTGGAAACCACTTGGTAACCTTTGGCTGCCAAAATAGTCCAGGAATCATGGAGTATTTTGACACATGATACACGATAAAATAGCGTTTTGGAGGATATTTTCAGCGATTAGAAGCCGTGTTTGTTATCTGGCAATCTAAAATCGTTTTTAAAACTAAACGATCGCGAATACATTTCATCATGCTTTGGGTGACAATATACGCCAGGATTTTTGGAGTATTTTAGCAGCCTTGTCCAGGGGTTTCTGAGCCCGCCATTTTGAACGCGGAGAAGGTACTGGGAACGAGGTTGGGTAATGATAAGGTAGATAGAAAAGGTGTTGATGATGATGATGTTGATGATAATACTAATGATAATGCTGATGATGATGTTGCTACTGATAATGCTGATGATAATGATGATAATGCCGTTGATGATGATGCTGATGCTGATGATAATGATGATAATGCTACTGATGATGCTGATGCTGATGATGATAATGCTGTTGATGATGATAATGCTGCTGCTTATGATAATGATGATGCTAATGATGATGATGATGCTAATGATGATGCTGATGATAATGCTGATGCTGCTGCTGATGATGATGACGATAATGCTGATGATGATGATGATGATGATGCTGATGATGATAATGATGATAATGCTGATGATGATTCTGATGATGATGATTCTGATGCTGATGATGATGATAATGATGACAATACTGATGATGATAATACTGATAATGATGATGCTGATGATCATGATAATGATGATGCTGCTGATGCTGATGCTGTTGATGATGATAATGATGATAATGCTGACGATGATGCTGATGATGTGATGCTGATGCTGATGTTGCTGCTCCTGCTGCTGCTGATGATGAAGATAATTCTGATGATGATGATGATGTGATGCTGATGCTGATGCTGATGCTGATGCTGATGCGGATGCGACGATGATGATGATGACGATGACAAAAATTATAAGATGATATGATAATGACGCAAGTCGAATTGTTTACCATACTATACCTCGTATATTCTGATTTGAAGAAGAATATCACAATCGTTGCTATGGTGAAGCAGATAAATGCCCACTCTAAGTAGTTCCAAATGTCCTTGAAATACTGGCATCTCAACTGACGCATTTCTCTGATTTCACGATAAATGGAATAAATGAGAATCAAGACAATGAGCACATAACAGACGATGAACACGGAAGCGAAACTCGAGTTACTGCCCACGAACGATATCGGATCGATGCGGTAAGAAGGGAGAATACCTCCTGTAGGCAGAGATTCAAACGTATACCGACAATACGCAAAGAGATTGGTGGCCGGTTCGAAAGCGACCAATTCCAACAAAACCATTCTTGTTAGTCTGTTTATCCAGATATCGTCTCGCAGGTTAGCTAGAACGTTTTGAGCCGTCTCTATGTCGTATCCAAGCTCCGCTAGGAGACCGCCACCTATAAAGGTGTTTCGTTCCGTGACGATGGGCAAAGTTCCCAGGGATAATGCATCGTGGTACTCCAGTGTGTGCTCACAAAGAAGTTCCTTTGACGGACCTAAAAATCAAGAAATGAATAAATTACTATTTAAGTACAATAAAAGGCTTAGCTCCTCCCCCATTTCACACCTTTGCAAATTAAATTAAATTAAATTAAACGCAAATTAAGGCGCTTTCAGTCACAAAACATGATTAACGTGCGCGTCCTTTAAATATAATTTGCTTCAAAAATCTAATGAAACTAAGATTTTACCTGAGCCAAAAAGAAATAAAAGTCCATAAAGACTTCTGATATAACTTTCATAAAGTTTTTCCAAATTGTGTTGGCAATGGTCTTAGTAATGACGCATGTTTTTGTCAGTTGTTAATGCTTCAGTGGTCGATTGACGACTGGAGATGAAAAAATGGCCAAGCCCGGCTCCTTTTATACCGGAACTTCGTGTTTAACACGGTAACCGAAGGAACAGTACCAAGTGTGCACATTAGAGAGTTGTCGTGTTATAGAGGCTGCGATTGTACTGATTAATTTTGATATCTTCGGGAACTTATCAACCATCCGTGAAGAAAGACCAAATGATAGTTTAATACTTTAATGCTTTTTGAAAACGTGAAAAAGGAACGTTCCAGCTTTCTAGGGCAGAGCTTCACTTCCAAGAACCGTTTGAAACACTTGAAAACATGATTAGAAACAATAAGTAACTAAGTAAGTAAAATCTTTATTTAACGAGGGTAGCTCAAAATAGCATGGCTAATAAACGTGAGGCCCTCAACATCTAAAAATTTAGAATACAAAGTAGTTTAAAATATAAAAATCATACTATGTAATTAAGTATTTACAAGATAAAAGTTAAAAAAAGGTAACAATACAAGGTAAAACAGATCCACAACAATGAATTAACTAATTGGCAAGTTATAAAAAACACAAAACTTGCCAGAACAAACATCCCACAGCAATAAGCGGAGAACACATTATCAAACGGTCCTATCCATCGATTAACGCCTTACATTGCCTTAACAAATTGTACGCTGTACTTCTTCCTTTTGCTTCTCAAGTCAACACACGGAGATATTTTGCCGCCACCGTGAAATCAAGAGCGAAATCACGAGGTTGCGTGTCAACCAATCAGACCAGGAAAACTAAAATATGCGTGCATAAATTTGCATCTACTAATGTTACACGAAAAAAAGAAAAATTCAGAGGGCAAAACATAACTCGTCGGCTATACATAACTTTTAAGCTTCACTCTCACGAGTTCGCTTCTGGAGAACTCCCACATAAAAATGATGTAGGTGATCGTCGTACTTTAAAGGGGTTAAAATTCGTTGTTTGGTGACACTAAAGGTATTTGAATTGAAAATAACTACTATCAAAGTTATTCTGATACCTTTTATGGTATTAAGCAAGAAAAA
Source organism: Cladopsammia gracilis (assembly GCA_022457155.1). NCBI lineage: Eukaryota > Metazoa > Cnidaria > Anthozoa > Scleractinia > Dendrophylliidae > Cladopsammia > Cladopsammia gracilis. The sequence goes on from JAJGOT010000016.1 coordinate 1,562,833, forward strand.
TACGGTGACAGGAACAACCTGAGCCACACCCAGAAAATGGGTTTCTAATACCTTTAAGTGGTTGCTTGTAAAATTTCCGACGATCGACCCAGTCAATTTTGTCTCCTCCCCCCCCCCCCCCCCTCCCCTCCTCGGGAGTTCGCTGCGCTCAGTTTGAACGCTGGAAGAGACATTTCATATTTCCGTGCACCCATGTACATGTATTTTCTCTTTTTTCTGACCTGATTCAGCACTGCTGCCACTACTGCTGTCACTGGTGTTGCTGTTAATGGTGCTGCTGCTGCTGTTGTCGCTGCCGCTGCTGTCGTCGCCTAAGCCAACCACATAAGCTGGCGAGACGTCGACCAATTTTAATGTTGTGCCAGCTGAGCCGTCAGCCTTGTTTTCTGAAGAGTAGTCATGGTAACATCTTGGAAACCATTGTCTGAACTCAGCGAATTTGTGCCAAGAATCGCATGGCCCTGTTAACGAATGAAATGGTTCGGTTTTGTGTTAATTATATTGCGCTTGAAAAATAATATATCACTTCAAAAGTTTGAATGTGTTAACCATGAAAGTGCTAGACGGGACATTGTGAAACGAAGAAAGTAATTAACAATAGAACAAAAGCATTTTAAAAAATCTAAACTGTTAGGAGGCCGACGAATTCGCTGTTCATATATATTGGCCTGAAGTTAAGGGCAACTAACAATCAATCAAACTATCAATCCAAAAAAAGACCAAATTAACGCAAAGTTATGGTCTTTCAGAAACGTGCTTAGAAATGTACTGAGTCTAGTTTTCACATAGCCAATAAAATGATTGAAATCGTCGAAAATTACACTTATCTAGGGTCAGTAATCTCTTCAACGGGTAACTTTTCAATGGCACTAGACCAGTTAAAAGAGAAGGCCCTTTGTGCTCTTTTTAGTCTAAGAAAACATACAAATTTCAGTAAATTGTCCCCATTCCTGGCAAGTAAAATCTTTGACGCGATGATCTCCCCAATTTTGACATATAATAGCGAAGTCTGGGGTGTGTACGCAAAACCGAATTTTAAGTCTTGGGACAGTTGCAAGATTGAAAAAATTCATTTACAATTCTGCAATCGTTATCTAGAAGTAAGCAATAAGGCATCAAATGCGGCATGAAGAGCTAAACTTAACAGTTATAGTGCGAAAGCGAAGCGCTATATCGCCGGATACAAAATTAGGCGATATTGCGCAAGCTTGAGTACTATAACTGTTTTATAATTCAACACATTGATAACAAATCACAGTTTCCAGAAAAATTCATTGAGATATACAACATTTTAATAAGTAAAAAGGCTTACAACAATATTTTACCTCGCACGGCTATACCTAAACATAGCGGCGAAAAGTCAGTAAGGACTGCAGCGTGGACAGTATGTCTTACAAAAATTCGCAACTAAAGGATACAAGAAACTGTAAAAACATCATACCTGAAGTTGATTGGCTTTTTAGTCCCTTCAATCAGCACCAAATTTTTTAAACATCGAAGTACGAACTGAGTCGATCAATGTTGCTTACAAACTTGCTCGTTTTTTAGCTCCCACAACCGTAATGACGAGATCAGAAACTTTTCTATCTTTTCTGAGGAAGCATCAAGTCTATATCATATTCCAGAGGTGATTACTAAAATAATTTTCCCAAAATTGTGTTCCTTCATTTACTCCTTGTCGAGTGGTTTAACTTTGAACCAGCTTTCATTCAGCTACGCCAAGAAAACAAACACTGCGACCGCGACAACGCGAAAATTTCGCCTTTTTTGTCCAATCATGTGATCAATAATTTTTCTCTTTTCTTCTTATATTTTCTTTCTTTTCCCTTTTTTTAACTAATACATGTAGTTCACGCACTTTCTCGCCCAAAACCACGAAATTGCAGGCAGCAGTCATTTTCACTTTCCTTCAAAATGCGAAATTTACCGCCATCGCTGGTTATACGTCATGTAGACATAACGTATATCGACAACGTTTTTACCATATTTGGGCAGTGTATCAATGTGTTGAATTATAAAATATAATATATCTATCTGTTATGACTTGCTCATCACCATAAATGACAGTATCGCCATTAGCTATCTCAGTAGTAGGCAGAATGTGCGTCACATAGGAACACAGAATAAGGGGTGGCGAATGGTAAATCCGAGACTCGCCGAGACGCCGAGACCCTTGTTTCAAAATCCGAGACCGCGACCGCAGCTACGTTATAAAATCCGAGCCCGAGACCCAATGCGGGAAAAAACCGAGCCCGAGACTCAGTGCCAAAAATATCCGATTCACCTATCAAACAACAAACAAGGATGAAGAACGAGAATGCTTGACAAAAGTATCCGAGACTCTGAGACCTTAAGGAAAAAAATCCGAGACTCCGAGACAGAAAAAGCACCAGCCAAACGAGACTTTGAGACTTAAAATAAAAACTGCCGAGATTGCGAGACCGGACTAAAATTTTCCGAGACCCACGATTTTGAAGGTACCATTCGCCACCCCTAGAATATGAACCGTATTATCATGACCTAGCTCGCCACGAGTCTCTCGATCGCTGTTTAGTTGGTTAGCGCATCTGATCGGTGTACGGTCATGGGTTGGATTTGCTTCGGGGATTTACATTCATTTTTTTTTGGTCCCAGTTAATGTACTGACAAAATAATTCTGGCCGACCTTGTAGGGGAATTTGGGCTGACAAAATAATTAACCAATAATACCAGTTCGTGATACCATCATTCCTTAACGGACCGCACGCTCAGTCAATAACATGTCTTAGTCTTACTCACCTGGTTTGATTCGTGATTGTCGTAAACGAGGAAGACCGACAATAAACATCTTCTTGTTGGAAAAGAAACCTTCCTCTTCAAATTTTTTTCCATTGTACCATTCTGTAGCATACAGACTAGGGAGCATGTAGTTTTCAGCCCACCACCAAAACGTGTAGACGTCCTTAACCTATCCGATTAAGCAAATAAATAACATCATTAACCTGGCTTTGACACTAGACACCCTAAACTGAAAAAAAGTCGCCATTGAAATGTAAAATCCTACTTGAAAAGCCGACTTGAAATGTAAAAGAGAATTGCGTTTCTCACTTAAAAGTGCAACTGCCCAAAATATCCAGAAATTAACAGCATCAAAGAATGAATGGTCTCACTTTAGGATTTCATCCACAGTTCCAAAAGTTAAAACCACCTCGTAAAGCATAGTAAACAGCACCACAGGAAAGTACTGCTCAGTAGCTTTCATTTGAATGGCCTTAATTTAGGATTTCATACACAGTTTCAAAAGTTACAACCACCTCGAACAGAATAATCTGAATAATAACCATCATTACGTGAAAGTACTTCCCAGCAGCTTTTATTTGAATGGTCAATCTTTTGGTTTTTTTTGGCCCTCTTTGTTTATTCCTCGTTTTATAGCTTTCAAATAATATAACTGTTACTAATAGAATATCAATGTATATAAATTGCAGAATGATATAGTTAGCCAAGGCTAAGAAAGAGTTCGTTAATTCATTTCATTTTGAATAACTATTCTTGTTCTCTTTCGACGCTGTGAAATTAGAATAATAAGCGGTGTTGACCCTTAACTTTAACCCCAAAATTCTCTCCAAACGCTTACAACCCCACACAATTCTGGGTAAAATTTTAAACTCCAGAATGACGAACTTCAAACTCTAAAAATCTTTTGCTTATCCTCGTGAGTGTTAAACCCGGGTAACCCCGCGTTTTTCGATCGTCTACATGATCTTCAACGCGACTCTTTCTAAATTTAGCAAAAAACTAAATCTCTCGTTTACACAGGTATCCCCCTTTCCTTTTCCAAGTTTCTTACCTTGTCCAGTTTTGTGTTAAAAATGTCCTGAACGTTTTTGGACAAGTAAAATCGGTCGCCGCTTCGGCTTCCATAAGAAGCTATTGATAGAAGGAAGATGAAGAAAAATTGCAATGCAAACTGGGAGAATATTTTCCACATTTTCACTTCATTAAGCTTTTTTTCTCTGGCCAGTGCAACCGCTATTGGATCAGGACCAGTTATAAAAAGTTTCGTTTCAGGATTCTTCTTCCTTTCCTCTATAGAAGTGGCATATTTTTTCATTTCATCAAGCTTATCACTTTCAACTTCTTCCTCTTCTTCTTCTGGGGGCTTGCGTAACAAAATGGACAAAATCGATGCAACCAGTACTACTTTCATCGGCTGCAAGAAGAAAATGTCCTGTACCAATGACACGATGACCGATACTATCCACTTGTCAGACTTCTCCTTGCCCCATACCATGCTATAAAACACGGTAAATAATGCTCCTGTCAAGGATGTCAGCAAGGCTAGTGTATAAGCAATGTAATTGAACCAGTAGGGTAGTTTAAATTTCTTTGACTTTTTCGTTTCAGGTGTTGCTTCAGCTGGTGTCGTTTTCCCTTTTGTTTTTGTTACAGCTTTCTGTTTTTCTTTCAATTTTGATTCAGCTTCCTTTTTTCCTTTCGATTTAGGTTCAGCTTTATTTTTTCCTTTAGATTTCGCATCAGTTGATTCCTTCTTGCCTTTCGAGTTTTTTTCATTTGGTGCTTTTGCCCTCTTCGTTTTTGCTTCAGATACTGCCTTTCTATCGTGTCCTTTGGGTTCAGCACTTGCCTCATTCAAGGACGACTTTTGCGGTCCAGTGAAACGGAAAATGGTGATAATCAACAAGTTGACTGGAACAACAAGCACACTGCTTTGTATTCCAATGATCAGTTGTCTCCAAGTAAAGTCGATGGGTCCAAATTTAATTCGAAGGTTTTCTTTCGCTTCACCAAGCTCGTAAAACATTGCATTGACCACCATGGATGAGAAGAGAAGGGAAATACAGCAGGTTAGCCTTTGAACTCGTGTAAAAGAACTGTTAGGTGGCCTGGTGTATACTGAAAACCACAAATGGCCATCACCTATATTCAGATAAACAAATGAACATATCCATCAATAAAAAAATCGATCAAAGATTAACCAACTAGTCAGTAAGTAAGTCAGTAAATTTATCAAACAAACAATCAATCAATCAATCAATCAGTCAATCAATCAATCGATGGACCGAAGATCAGTCAACCAGCCAGTCATAATCAATCAATCATTCATTCAACCATTCAATCAATCTTTCATTCAATCATTCAGTCAATCAATCAATCAATCAAAGATCAGTCAACCAGTCAATCACCATCAATCAATCATTAATTCAATCTTTCAATCACTTAATTAATCATTTAAAGATCAGTCAGCCTGTCAATCCCTTAATCAATAAAACAGTCATCCAAGCCAATCACAATCAATCAATCAATCAATCAATCAATCAATCATTCAATCAATCGTTCAATCAATCAATCAATCAATCGATCAATCAATCAATCAATCAATCGAAGATCAGTCAGCCAATCAATCTCTTAACCAAGCATCAAAAAACATTTACCTATGTCCTTGGAAGCCCTGTTGTAAAACAGGTTTTGGAATCCTGTCATCTGTTTGAAGTCGGCAACAAAGATCGCCCTTTCAATCAATCCGTCGTCTTTCTCCACTGCCAACCAACGGTTACAAATAAAAAACGACTTTTTATTTGTAGGGACATGACGAATAACAATTTGTCGTAGATTCCATGCCGGGCTTGGGCCCGAGTTATCATGCCACACTCTTACATAGTTTAGTCGACCAAGAGAGCTTGGCAGCCTGGCCAAAATAAGAACAATGGCAAATGAATTAAATCAGTGAGAATTTTTCAAGAAAAATGCGATTTGTTTGAGATTAGAAACATGTTTCGGCGGAAACTTCTGTCGTCTTCAGCCCGGCGCTAATCGTTACATCTGAATTCATGTTTTATATAAGGCAGGGAGAAAGGGCCTTTGTAAGGCAACTTGTAGAAATGCTTGTTTTTTTTTGTTGTTTTCTGTGTTCTTCTATGTGTACTTGAGCTTTTAGCCACATTAAGATACTGGCCGATAATGACTTTATTTTATGAGGGTTGAACACATGACAGTAATTTAAAAATACTGATAAACAAGGCCCCGTTCCTCAGTTTCGTGTCCCGCAACGGTAATCTGGCACGGGCACTATGGTAACATTACTATCAGTGACTATACGATAGATAGAACACAGCGTCCAACCAAACGCAGTGCTCAAGTCATAGCCCTATTGAAACTCACAAGGTGCTTAGTAGTAGTAAGGGATGACGTTATGGGAAGTGGCTATTTCTTCCTTACAACGCCCAAAATTTTCATGAGATAGGAAGTAGTCAAAATCCCCTATATGTGACGACGAAATATGGGAAATAGTCATTTTCCCAACATGACGGGGAGTGAGTTGAAAATATGGGGCATAGACATTTTTTTGCATTGTGACGGAGAGTGAGTTGAAAAATATAGGGAATAGTCAAATTCTCCAGTATGATAGGGAGTGAGTTGAAAAATACATGTACACAGGGCACCAAGTAATGAGCAGCCTATTGAGTGTTGCAAGCTTCCTTGTGAAAGTGTGCATATTATAACGTTCTTCTTTAATTTATTCGCTTTATGTAAGAAACTTATCATGTACATGTTGTTTTTGTTCTGATGCTTGAGCCTTTGGATTAATCCTCGGAAAGGCAGAAAACCCCTTGGGTTTTTGCGGTGTTAGAATATTTCGAAAATATTTCACATGTAATAGATAGCATGTGATGTGCTCTACAAGATAAGATAAATATTATGGGTTGTGGCGCTGCTGGTAGTCCGTGGCCGCCATCTTCAAATGAAAGCTATTGGGATGCTGTTTATAATGCTGTAGAAGATGGTTTAAACTTTTGAGTCTGTAAATGAATGAAGTTCATTCACCGACACATCACACGTTTGAGTCTGTGAATGAAAGTGTGATATTTTGAGAAATGAGAAAGTTTATTTTTGCAGGTTAGTAAATGTAATTGAGGACAATCAAGAAGAAAGAGGAATTTTTACCTGGCGATGAAGGAACTGACACTCCCACGTGTAAAAGGACGTTTTTCGCCAGTAGTGTCCTGTAGGGGTAGTATTTCACTCTCCCCATTTTCCCCGTTGATGCACATAGTAACATTTGCTGTTGTTCCAGAGTTACCAAACATCCCTGTATAAACTGCAATCTCATAGGTGTGATCGCCAGTCTTCGTCGTTTGCACAGGAATAGAAATAGACAGCTGCAATAATGAATTCGTAATGGTAATTGGACTGAGTGGAATACAATTCACAGAGTAATCGGGCGAGTAATTTCAAATCGGCCGAGCAAGTTGCGCGAGGACGATTTGAAATTACGAGCACGATTACCCTCGAATTGTACGTCACGAACTTCAATTACTTATTAATCAAATCAATAACAAAATTCGAGAAGTCTATGTGGACTCTTTTGTACTAAAAACGTCAAGGATATTTTCTATCATTTGAAAGTAGAAGGAAAACAGCAAAAATAACCCATTTAAGTGCAACTGATTGACACGCGCGCAACTTGGGTGTCCAATTGCAGCTATCCAATTATTGGATATCTAGCCGTAATTGGACGCCCACGTGACCGCGCGCCAATTAGTAATAGTAATTGGACTGAGTGGAGTACAATTCAGGGAGTAATCGTGCGCTACGCGCTCGGCCGATTTGAAATTACGAGCACGATTACCCCTGAATTGTACGACACGAAGTTCAATTACTAATTAATCGAATCAATAACAAAATTCGAGATTAAAAAGTCTATGTTGGGTTTTTTGTACTCAAAACGTCAAGGTTATTTTCTATCGGTTTGAAAGCAGGAAGAAACAGCAAGAAAAAAATCTATAGTAAGTGCACCTCATTGACGCGCGCGCAACGTAGGTGTCCAATTACAGCTATCCAATTACAAAAAGTTGTAATTGGATAGCTGTAATTGGACACCAACGTGACCGCGCGCCAATTACGTAAGAAATAGGCGCGTGGATGACCAATTTTGTTATTGATACGATTAAATTGTAAATAGTAACATATGCCGGCGGGAGCAGCGGTGGAGCAGTGGTGAGAGCACTCGCCTCCCAGCGTCATATGTGGGTTGAGTTTGTTGTTGGTTCTCTCCTTGCTCCGAGAGGCTTTTCTCCAAATCTTCCAAATTCCAATTCGAACTGTAAAGTGTCCACAATTAGTACTCGCGTACTAAATACTTTGACACTTAAATAAATTGATTTGATTTCCATTGATTTTATTTAATTTGTCTTTTTTAAAGCCTGGTTTTCATAATTGTCCGAAAAATCCCAAACAATCGGCGATTTCTCTGTTTCCCAGTTGTTCCCTATACTGCATACATGTAGAAGTGTCGGTAAAATCAAACACGAGGACGAGTCATCAGGATTTCCAAACACCGAGAAGTGGGTTGAAAAAACGCGGCGCAACCAAGTTTTTTAACCGACTTCAATGTTTGGATACCTGATAAAACACTCTTTCAAGGTTTTTTGATAAAGCTTCTCAAACTGATTATTAAATAACGTTTGTGTCAATATTACCTGCTGTTTGTCTCTTCTATCAACCCTTCTAGCAAAAATCACACCCGCAATGTACAAAAGAAAGAAAAGAAACACAGCTATAATGACGCCCACATTTCCGGTCTGTCCAAGATTAGCAAATCCAAGTGCGACGTCATCAAAGTCTATTGTGTTTGGTGACACAAAAAAGTCGCCTCCAAACGACGTCAAGTGGTTGCACAAACATTGCAATTTTTCGTCGGTAGACTCTGGACCAGCCTGCGAGTAAATAAAATTTAGTTTTGTTTTATAATATCACCCATTGTATAACTATTTTGGTTATTGTAAATGGTTTGAGCCCAGAAGTATAACAACAACAACAACAATTTATTCTTTGTACAACAATACAAGAGTTGGGTGGTTTGGTTTGCCCTGCTTGAAATAGCTGGAAAGCTAATCGTGGTGGGGCAAAACAAGAACATGAATAACACAAATTATAGTATAATAAAATCAAAAACCTTATACTATTACAAAGCCTTGCAGATTGCACTAAAAATAAATAAAACACAGAAGTTAAGTGGTCTAATTAACACAGCGCTTACTGACGTACAATGCGTTAAGACAAGGAGTCTCTACAGTATCAGTAGTCTGTCGAGTGTGATCGTCAGGGGTAGGGTAACAACAACAAACAAAAGTTTATTAGACATATAAACTTAAATACAGTTGCCCTGCAAATTAGCAAAAACGCTATTCGAGGCAAGGAAAAGTAATGTAATTGAAAATAATAAAGGTTAGACAATATAACAATACAGAAGCTGATCTGTAGAGTTACAGATTATTTTAAAGCTTTAGATAAAATCATGATATTGGTGGGAGACACGAGAAATAAATGAAATATGCATATAACTGTTTAGTGCTAGTAAGTGTAGTTCTGAAAAGAACTGTTGTTGTTGACATTGACTGACGTTTCGTCAACCAGAGCGGTTTTTATGTTTTTGCCTCAGACTGTGCTAGAATTAAAACTGAGCATCTTACTTCAAAAACGAAATGCTCAGAACACCAAGAACAAGATAGTAAGTACATTCTAGTGGAAAGAATAAACCATGATCAGTTTTTATCAAATTTTCCAAAACCGTGGCATTGAACGAACTTGCAGCCATTTCCATCCTGGCCATCTTAGTCGGAAGACACTTGTTTATAGTTATACTCGTAAAGCAATTTTAAACAAAACTGGACCATTACTTTTGCGTTTACACTGTTATAAATATTTCTTTTAGCTTTTTAAAATAACACAAAAAATGGTGACATAGCCCCTTTATTCTTGATGAACTGTATGCCCTCCTAGTTTCATTATCAAAGCTTTTTTTTACCACAATTGCCGCTAAACTCGCAATCTGATTGGTCGACGTGAGTGGTAAATGAGAGTCCAGACAACGGTGCTGACGCTAACATCATGTGCGCTTGAAAACAACCAATCAGATTGCGAGAAAGTTATAGACAACGCTTGCTCTTTCTTTGCTGTCACGTTTTGTAACAAGACTTCGATTTTTCCTTGTATTTTTTTCTAAATATTGTTGTAAAAAACAAATTTACACCGGTTTTCCGTGGTGTGGACTCTTATTTACCACGATTTACGTCATCACATGGTCAAAATTTGTTGCTGACTCACTCGGCTGCGCCTCGTGAGTCCACAACATTTTGACCATGTGATGACGTAAATCGTGGTAAATAAGAGTCCACACCACGGAAAACCGGTGTAAATTTGTTAAATACAGAAGCAAAACAAAACAAAAAGGAACAAAAAACAAAAGAACCGAGAAGCACGATGTGAATAGGATTACTTTCTTTGGCTGCGGATGACAAGGATGGGAATGGGTTGCAACTTGAAAATTATCCCTTGAACCTTAGAAACATCACTTAACAGCTTGAGTGTTTTTTCACCTTGATACTTTCCTTTGATTTCTCTTAAAGCATTTCACTTAGGCAAACATACCCATGGCATTCCAATAAAGACTATTAAAGAAGAGAGAGCGGGCAATGAATCAGTAAGTGTTTCTCTTTTCAAAATAAAATTGGTTCAGACGAAATATTTAATTTTGACAGCTCTGGGATTGAAAACGTCTGTTAGAGTTAGTGCTGTGAGTGCATGCGCAGTAAGAACCTACCGTGCAGCCTCCCGTGCTCCATTCGTCTTTGGTTTCATCCCAGAAAAGACACGTGTAAAGGCTGACATCGAACGCATACACTGCTGATACATCTAAATCTAACTCTGGTTCCTCAATCAGTGGCAAAGTTTCTCCAATTCTGGGAGGAGGGGGCTTCTCTTCCACCACTACACAAAGTCGCTCAGCGGTTTCATCGGAATCGGACGGAAGTGATCTACGTTTTCGGTCGTCATCGTCATCGTCATCGTCATCGTCATCGTCATTGTCTTCTTTTTTCTTTCTTTCTTTTCTTTTTTTTAAAAGTTTACGCCATAGCTTCCAATAACCCACTCTTTCGTCGACTATCTCCGCGCATGTACCTCTTGGTTTAAAGTCGGGAGGAGGAGGATACTGATCACACTCTTCGTCGTATACACTGTCAACCTTTGGCTTTATGTACTTGTTCCTCCAATGAAGAACCCATCCTTCCATATATTCTCTGGCATCGTCTTCATCCTTCTTTTTTATAATCTTTTTCCACCATTCGGTTTTCCACAACTCTTTCCAATTGGGTTTATCCACTGTCACCTCTTGCTCGTCTTCAGTAGAAGTATCATTGGGAGGAATGTAGTACTCAACTCCAACATACCACTTCCCGGCCTTTCCAACAGTGCTTTCAAAGAAAACTCTGAAAGGATCCTTAAGGCATTTGCCGTATATCCCGTAAAAAAGACGGGGTGGGTTCTCCAAGATTGCGCGACATCGTTCAAAGCTTTCAAGCCGCAAAACGTAGCACGATAATAAATTAACGGAGTTCTTCCAAATTACCGTGTCATTTTCGCACAATGAGAAGTCGATGAACGCTTTACATACCTCATTGTTTTCCTTCATCGTGGAGTTGAACAAAAATGTCACATCGGGAAGCTCATTGCAACTGCAATCCGCAAAAGTAATGTTCTCATATTTGCAGACATCAGGACATTCAAACGTTTGTTCCTCTTCACCTTCGGCAGGCGGCGCAGGAGCAGGTACTGAGTCGTTTTGAGGGGGGCCACAGCTTTTAGGTAAAAAAGGCTTAGTAAAGTTGACTTCTTTGTAAGGGGCATCTTCCCTTCCTACGCATTTCATAAAGTCAGACACGACGGTGCAGTTTTCTTGTCCCGGCGGCAAGCAAGAGGCAAAATCCGGAATGAAAACCTGAAAGTCAAAATGTGTTGTATTTGGTCTTTTCCCGTGTCGCAAAAAGATTGCGAGAATCGTTTCGTTAGCTGGTTCTATCCGAAGGGCAAACGCGGTGTCATTGTGTTTGATTTCAAATGAATGGTAGACCATACTGTCATTTCCAGGATTAACGAAATGAACGGGTGCCTTGTTAGTATTATTTCCCATTCGCGTAGGAATATAGATCTCGATTGGTGATTCTGTATTATTCACTTCTATTGGGTTTCCTTTATCATCTTTGAAGGCTAAGCTCATGACCGGCGTCCCAGCTTTATAAGTAGAATCCTTGCCCCAAATAAACGGATCCAAATCTGTGAATCGAATCTACAAAAAATGAAAAATGGAATAATATAAAAAATTAAAAATATTTATTCTGGTCCCGGCAAAATGCTCATATAATCTTTGTAATTATTTCCTCTATTAAAGGGCATCTCTATAAAGGGAATGGGGACAGTTTTTGAGCGTCCCAAAAGACAATCAACAATGAATAAGGCGTGGAAGACCCAAAGAGTCGGGATGGGCTTTAAAGAGGTGCCCTTTCCGAAGACATGATCTTGCTGTTTTCCATAACTCCTTTCAATGTCTAAAAGCAGAGAACAATCAAAGCGGAGCATGTAAATAATATATATATAAATAGGCTGAGCCTAACAGTGTCGCTCTCTGAACAGAAAGCCGATGATAAACTTAACTAAAGTGAAAGGTCGGAAGCACAAGAATTGAGATTCACGACCGGGTTATTTTTCAATTTTAGCAATTCTCAAAAACAGTATTACGCGACCGTCTGGTGAGTACATTTTAATAGACCGTACACTGAGTTCACCAAAAAAAAAAAATTCCGAATAAAATTACACCTGTTGCGTATCAAAAATTGCCCGAGAAACTGATTTGGAAATCAAAATTGCCAAAAATACACAAACATATTTGCATATTAAAAGGCGACGCGAGTGAAGTTAGCACTATAAAATCCAAGTCTTGTTTTGTTTACATTAAGTCGTTTTTCAACCTATGTAATGAATGAACAAACACATAAAAATGGACAACACAATCTTCATAAGGTTATGTTTAAAAGAAAAAACGCAAACCATTTATAGCGCATCAAGGCCGAGCTCTCTTTGATGAAAGAAATCGAAACGACTGAATTTGAGCACGTTTTATAAACTATGAAAAATGACAGGCATAGGTTCTTGGTTCTATGAGTATGGGGTTCCGCAGCAGGCCTCCGCTATATATAGGTGGGATAATTTCTGAAATAAACGACTTTAGAGATGTGTCATTATCCTTTCTAGTCAGGATTATTCCCTGTTAACACCAAAGCTTAAACCTGTTTAAATGTTGTTTAATTAAACGTGTTTTATTAAACTACCCGTTCTCACCGCAGACGCGTCTGAAATCTTCTTGAACAAAACTAAAACTCCCTTGATAAGGTAGCCTTAACTTTCATGTTTAACTAAACAACTTGGGGTACTGACTGGAGGGGTTCTAGTGCCTTACGTTAATTCTATTAGGACAATTTGTTTTATTGTTCGGTAATTTTAGAAATGCCATTTTTGCTGTTCACTTTCCTGTTCGTTCACTTATTCTCGGCCGCTGGAGCCGTGTAATTTTCAAATTAATTCGTATGTGAGAGAATTATGTGTGTTATTGTGAACTCTTTTAGATGAGGACACTTTGTGTTGCCTTTCATGGGGTAGCGTGGCCACTCTGCGAACACCTGGACATAACTGTGATATTTTTTGATAGGGAGTGAGAGGGGTGAGGGGGTGGGGTTGGAATTTCGGGTCTGTTGTAATAAATCAAACAATAAAACTTGATGCTTACCGTTCTGTCAGTAAATAAATGACTTGAATCGCTCATGAAAGGAAGTTTTGGTACATTGAATGAACCTCCATTTACGTCCATATTCTGCGTCATGTTATCATTACCGCCCACTAACTGCCTCGCAAGCTGCATACTGAGATGTTTGCTCTCAAACATGGTGGGTTTCTCCCCTGGTAACAAGCGATCTAGAAAAACTTTTGCTATTTCTTCGGACATGTTCAAGGCCTTCTTGGCGATCGCTTCAAGCTATCAAAAAAAAAAAAAAATAAGTGACCATTATATACCCTCGGTTAGTGTTCACAGCACAAGTGTTAGTGGAGCTGAGCATTCGATTAATAGAAACAAATACTTCAACTAAGGTTAAAAATTCCAACTGCCAGGAGGCAAACCAGTTGGCTATTCACAGCGTCGGCCAAACTTCCCTTCCCATGGTTTTCATTATACGGTATTCATTTTTTTTACATTACGTTGTTCTTAAATGTTTGAAAGATCTTTTAAAATATAAAACTAAAAGCCAAGCCGAGCACGTTACTTTGGATATGAGATGGATTGTATTCATTGACTTCAATATATTGAATTTTGTTTTTTCAATTGCTCGGTGTTATGAATGACATGAAATATCGTTTCAACCTCGGCCCCAGAGTCCTCTCCTCTTTTAAAATGGCGGGCCGGGCGTAAAAATCCCAGGACACGGGTAGAGTCTACCTTCTATAGCTCAGAAGAACGTCGGACACCTTATTGAGAATTATACATAACGTAATGTTGACACTTGGAATTTTATTTTCAATAAATTTTGATTTAAAAATAAATCTAAAATCCCCACTCAGGATTGAACCTGTGACCTCAGCTAGACTTAGACTTACACAGCCTGCCGTACCACGGTGCCACCTAGCTTCTCGGTTTGCTTAGTCCTAAATTTAACCATATAAAATGCTAACCCTAACCTCAACTGAAAGCTAACCAGTTACTCCGTTATATAAGTCTCAATAAGGTGTCCGACCTCCTTCTGAGCTATGGAATCTGGACTCTTCCCAGGACAAGGCTGTTAAAATATTCCAAGAATCGTGACGTTTTCGGAGGCTAGTTCCAGCGGTTGGCAGACTCGTTTGTTTTTTGGCAATCTGAAACCGTTGTTCAAACGAAACGAAGACATTTCAAATAATAATAATAATAATAATAATAATAATAATAATAATAATTAATTTATAAATTATATATTATTAATTTATATATTATATATTATTGTTAATTAATATATTATTAATTTATAAATTATTAAATTATTAATTATTATTAATAATTTATAAATTATTAAAAATAATTAATAATTAATAAATAATATAATAATTATTAATTAATATGTTGATCGTGTCACTAGCATGGGACAAACGGGACGGAAATCAAACTCATGACCATCCGCACACCGGTTGGATGCTCCAACCACTGAGCTAAGAGATACAATCCTTGTTAACAAATCCTTTTGTAAACATCCCTTACCCACTTACCGCTGTAGCATTGGTAGTATGACTGTACACTGCTCCACCCAACACATTACCAGTCACCATTATAATCTGTTTACCAGCGTTTTCTACTTCGGATACAGAGACTGTGTTATTTCCTTCATGTGACAAAATAGCCGACATGTTCTCACAGGACCCAAGTGTCTGAAGCTAAAGAAAAAATGTTTATACCAGATTACAATGCCGACAACTTATGGTGGGGAGATGGGGAAACAGTACGCTGCAGTACGAATCGTAGTACATGTATCCTGAAAAGGAGTGCTTCACAGTCCATTTCTTTGTATACAGTTATTTCAATTAAAATTGTTGGATGAAAGCTTAAAGCTTACAAGCCAAGACCGCAAGGTAGTATGGAATTTTTATGCATAAAAGGATTCGTACTACTTAAGGGGGGTGAAACTTAACTACAGTTTTAGAGTCGTTACATCACTAAGGACATTATTTCATCAAGGACATTGGCTGTGTTTTCACGAGGCGGTTTTTCTCGCTTAACATTCCTGTAGGTAATTTGTTTACTGACCGCGTTAAGCAGCTTAAAAAATTTATGCGTTTTCACGGACAGAACTTTATTCATTTTTCTTATACCGTGCGCGATATATTTTCTTTTGTTAAAACAATAGAAAATTAGAACACAAAAGAACGACAATACAATGCCCTTCTTTGTTGTTTAATTGCCGACAAGCTTAAGCCACCTGGTTTGGTGGCTTAAATTTAATGAGAATTCTATTGTAGTTCGCCGACTCGCTTAACTTTAAGCGAGTTGGACAAGCAACTGTTTTCACGAGATTTCCGACTGTCACTCGCTCAGCGACTTGAAAATCGCTCGTGAAAACACGGCCATTATTTTTAAAGAAGAAAAGCTATTAAAGAAACTGTATTAAAATACACCTTTATGACGTCATAGCTTTTTCAATAACGTGAATTATAACAAATCCATGCTAAAGATTTTTTATTAGGATGTTCTTAAGTCGTTGATATTGGTTTTATTGGAAAAAATGTAAGATGTTTGAGTTTTAAGTAATGCTCCAAACTATAGTAAACTTCATTGTTCTGCGGCATTGGCTCTTTCCCAGATAGAATATCTTTGGTTTCAATAATAGAGGAAGATCTGATGGTTCATAATTATATTTCATTATAAAAATAAAGAAAATCCATTTGCGTCAAATAAATTTTAGCAAATGTTCGCGCTTAACCAATCAGAATAGCAGAAGACAATAGCTAATGATTTTGCTTCTTTGCTGAAGTTCCCCAAATACAATATCTTTTAAAACTTGCATGTTGCGCGATTGGGTCTCAAATTACTTGAAACCTTAAAAAAATTAGACTTAATGCACCTTGAACATTAACTTTTTAGCGGTTTTTGAGTCTAGGCCAATGAGATCACTAGTTGAAACAATGAAAAAAAGTTGACATTCCATCGTACATTGCCGTTGAGCACTTTCCTTCTTATGCGGATCATTACTTAAGGGTTTTTAAGTTCTGGTCACGTGACTTACCAAATATGGAAGTGACTGATTTAATTTAATGGACCATTAACAGAATGAACGTAACTAAACATCATATCCGAGGAAGTAAAGAAACTCATTATATGACGTTTGGAACGCTTCCATAGCAACCACCTTGTAGTTAAGTTTCTCCTCCCATAAACTACCGGACAAACCAGTGCCTTGTGTCAGATAGCTTTCCATATATAGCTGAACCTCTCTTTCGATTCTGGCCGTTGTAGAGAGATGACCGTTATAGGGAGGTTATCAATTAAAGCATTTGAGTGAGTGAAGGAGAAGTCGGGACAAGAAAACATGGCTGTTGTGGAGAGGTGGCCGTTATGGGGAGGTTATCAATTAGAGCATTTGAGTGAGTGAATGAGAAGTCGGGACAAGAAAATATGCCTGTTGTAGAGAGGTGGCCGTTATGGGGAGGTTATCAATTAAAGCATTTGAGTGAGTGAATGAGCTGTTGTTGAGAGGTGGCCGTTAAGGGGAGGGGGTCGTTAGTAAAGGTTCTATTGTAAAACTTACCCCTGATTCAGGAGTGATCTGCAGCTCTGCCTGCGTGGCCTCGACCAAGACGCTGGCAATCCGGTTTACACTTCCAGTGTCATTCATTTTTAAAAGCGTTACCCTTTTAATAATATTCTCACGAAGCTGAAGATAAAACGTTAGTGAATCAGATATATATTATTGAATACATAATGGATGATAGCCCTGTAAAGAACACTTATTGACGCTGGGACAACTGGCCTAAGTGGTTGCAATGCTTATTGTGAGCGACAGAAAGAAAGCTTTTAGTACAGATACCATGCACGTCTTCAGAACCTCTAATTTCATTGGACCTGGTTATCACGCACATGTATTGTTTTCAAGGGCTGGGATCCATTGTTCTGTTGTTTGTTCTATTGTTTTCTCAGCCAATCCTGTGAGGCGTTCCGAGACGTGCATATATACCGCCTCTTTAAATACTATATCAAACAAGAGGAAGCGTGTTTCATTAGGATATCCAAACACCGTGAAATGGGTTGAAAAACGAGGCGCAGCCGATTTTTTTAAACTCACTTCGAAGTGTTTGGATACTGATTAAACACTCTTTCGAGTGTTTAATACTGCTTCTCGGAAGCACATTAAGGCCGCGTATCCAAACCTCCTTCACGGTATTGATTTCCTTTGTGTTTTCGTCATGAATTATTAATGAGTTTTAGAAACTTTAAGAGACGGCGGCATTCCGAATAAACAACAGATTTTTTTAGTCATGCATCCGTTTGGTCGCCTGACAATAACGCGTTTCTCAAATAATATGCGATTGACGGATGTTTAGAAATGAAACGTTTTTGGCTTCATAGGGATAAACAAAGAAGTGATCGTCATCGATCACTGAGTGATTGTCAGTTCATAAGGGTGCATTAAGAATCCGCATAAAAGAAACGTGAATTAAGAACCTCCAGGCTTAAATTTTACCAATTAAGCTCCTAATATATAACAACGACTTCAGCCTGACAAATGAAGCAGGTTCTTGTTCCAAAAATTACTTAAGCTTAGAGAATTAAATTACATGAATATGTAGACATCTTATTACCTATACAGATGGTTTCATATTATTAATGTTTAGTGTAATCGTTATACCTGTCAGGGTCGATAACTCGCTAATTAAAACAAATTTTAAGTACATAAACTATATCAGTAATAATTGTTTTCACTCTATAAGTAAGAACTTGTTTAACCCTCGGTCGTACAAGAGGAGTGGGGGGGGGGGGGGGGGTTCTCCCATATTTTCACGACCATTTAAGATTAGCACATGCCGTTTTCAGTAGCTGTTCGTTTATCCTTGAGACACATTTTTGACGACAACCGGTTGCTGTGGAAACGAGATATGACGTCATAAGTAACATGTCGTTAAGCCATTTTTGACGTGTTTTTTACCTTTTCTCAATGAAAAACATACAAAATGCTACCAAAAGCATCAAAATGTTTAATTGTATTTTATTTTGCAACTCTAGCAAACAATATTTGCAATATTTAAAATCCAATATGGCGGCCATCTTGGTGGCCGTTTTGGATGACGTCACGGACCCCAGCAGCGCCACAACCCATAATATTTACCTTATCTTGTAGAACACATCGCGGGCTATCTATTAGATGTAAAATATTTCAGAAATATTGCAACATCGCAAAAACTCAAAGGGGGGGGGGGTGCAAACAACCCCCCCCCCCCCCCCGCCTTGTACTACGGTGGGGTATAAGTTTGCGTGTACATCCGAGGGTTAAGAACCTATTCAGCCTGTCATCTCACTATCCATTCAATATATAAGAACCACTTCAGGGGCAATACGCAGCTCTTACGGGGTCTTCCCTGATTTGCTGAGAAAACAATAAAACAAACAACACAGCAATGGACCCTAGCCCTGAAAACAACAGAGCTGCGTGAAACCCAGGTCCAATGAAATTAGAGGTTGTTAAGAGCTGCATGGTATCTGCCACTTCAACCTGTCACAGAAAAATACGCGTTCTTTTATGCGACATTTTACTGTATAATTTTGATGGTAAGGTCCTTACAATGGTGTTGTTGGTATCCTGATAACTGTTCACAGCACTCAACACGCTGATGCTCAGCTGAGCGGCTTTTTGTTCGTCTTCTGCATTGATATATTTTTCCAGTACACTGTTTTCACCAACCAGCTCCATTAGTTTCGTATCAATAGCAGACATTGATGGTGGATATGCCTAAAAACATTAAAATCTATATATATTTCCAAAAATAACTTTGAACTTGTGCATCTAGAGTGCTCAAAAACATCCTTTGTCTGGATCTTTCTTCCAAAAAGTTAATTCATATTCTACACAATATGGAAATAAAGACAATAAATTCCTTGCCGATATTTCGTCTTTATTATAAAAGACGTAGTCAGGGCAACTGACTGAGCGTGTCAGTGAGCGACTGAGCGCAGTCAGTTGCCCTGACGAAGTCTTTTACAATAAAGACGAAATATCGGCAAGGAATTTATTGTCTTTATTTCCATATTTTGTAGAATATATATTATATAATTACAATTATGTATACAATGTGCCCTCCATATACAGTATATATATATATATATATATATATATATATATATATATATATATATATATATATATATATATACTGTATATGGAGGATTATTTGTGGAGTTGGGTTATTTGTTTAAAGACGTTTAATAGACTTCTTTAGCTTGTACATTTTGTTTTCCCATTGTAGGTCATGTGATGTTCTCAAGGGAATTTGTTCTTTGTCTTTTCATAAATTATGCATACATATGCACGTGAAGAAAACAAAATTTAAAAGAAACAGTTCTCTAGGGTAACATCACATGAACTACATTGGGAAAACAAAACATGCAAGCTAAAGAGGTCTATTGCTACTCAGAGCTTCATGCTGATGATTGGTTCGCGAGAATCATGAAACTCCGAGTAGCAATTAAATGTCTTTGAAAAAATAATCCAACTCCGCAAATCTATTTATGTATAGCTCCAGTTTATCTAGCTAGTGAGAGCTCTGATCGCTGATGAGGACTTCAATCCATTACTTCGTTATATATAAATTCATTGAATGTTGATTAGACTTCAGAAGATATTCATTCGTTTATGCTACAGTTCTGTTTCGTATGGTCAAAAGATGACCACAGTCATCAGTGCTTGCTGCACAAGGTGGTTCTAACCTGTGAGTCTGTGGATGAAATCCTAAAGTGCGACCATTCAAATGAAATCTACTGAGCAGTACTTTCCTGTGGTACTGTTTATTATGCTGTATAAGGTGGTTCTAACTTTTGAGTCTGTAGATGAAATCTTAAAGTGTGACCATTCAAATAAAAAGCGACTGAGAAACACTTTTAGCGGTGCGGTTTATTATGCTGTACAAGGTAGTTCTAACTTTTGAGTCTGTGGATGAAATCCTTAAGGGTCACCATTCAAATGAAAGCTATTGAGCAGTTCGTTTTTATGGATCATTTTGTTTTTATTATTTTACAAAATGAAATTCTGGTATTTTACTCTACTCGTGGCAGCGTAAAACACTTACAATAACAGTGATGTTCACTTTTGCCGCCGCCAGAAGTGAATCCTGGACATTCAGCTCCAAAAGCAGATTATAGTTATCATTTTTATTTCCTACCGGAAGACGTAATGTGATCGAGCTGTCGCTGCTAACTGCCAGAACAATATAGCTAGAATCAGGCTTGGGAACGTTAACTTGGTACCTCAGTGGTAAATCAATATCGTTCCAACCATAACATGTCACCACAAACTCCTCTAGCGCAGCCTGACCTGCTTCCTTGTCTATCGTACAAGTCCCCCCTTCTGGTGGAGTGTTTGTGCGAAAATAGTAATAGGCGAACTCTTTGGCGTCGTATGAAGTGCGAACTTGGAATTTTATCATATAGCTCATTCTTTCTTGAAAAACGTTTTCTCTTAAAAGTATCGATGTAGAGGTGTAAGATGTCAACAAGTAACTGTAGAAGTTTTCCGTTTCGTTATATTCTGATTCTGTTGACGAAAGAAGACAACAACACAGCAGGTTTTTATTGACAATTCTGTGTCGTGCACCTTCGGTTTTGAGTTACGTTTATGTCCATAAATGCAGGCAAGTATTGTTTAACGAGCACTCCATATTTAAGTTGTTTGTCGTTTTCATTACTTCATATGTGAGGTAATTTCGTGTGTTTTGGTGAACTTTTATAGGTGAGGAACTTTGTCATGACAGTCATGGAGTAGCGTGGCCCCTCTGCCTGCATTTCTAGACATATCTCTTGAGTTAAAGAGAATTTCGGGTTTTTTATTAAGCTTCCATAGAAAAGAAAATGGTTACCTGTTCGTACTGAAAGTCAAAACTTCGGTATGATAACGTATTTTAACTTTAGTCTGCGGATCTCAAAGTGTTACCATTTAAATCAAACTCGTACCCAGGGCCTTCTCCGCTTTTGTTCAAATTCAAAATGGCGAGTCGGGAGTATAAGGGTCAAGCCCAAATCATACCGTCCAAAAGGACGTCGGACACCTTATTGAGACTTATATAACGGAGTAACAGGTTAGTTTTCAGTTGAGGTTATGGGTAGCAGTTTATATAGTTAAATTTAGGACTAAGCAACCCGAGAAGCTAGGTGGAACAGTAGGGCAGGCTACGGCAGGCTATGTAAGTCTAAACCTAGCTGAGGTCACAGGTTCAATCCTGAGTAGGGATTTTAGATTTTATTTTTTACACTTCAAAATTTATTTGAAAATAAAATTCTAAGTGCCGACATTACGTTGTATAAGTCTCAATAAGGTGTCCGACGTCCTTCTGGGCGGCACAACCGAGTATAAGACCCTGATAAGGCTGCTAAAATACTTCAAAAATCCTACCCCCCCCCCCCGGACTGGGATAAACAATGGGTGGTGATAATTAATTACAACCAAAGATGGTAAATGTTCAGCTCGGTAATGAAACGGGAAAGATATAATGTACATCGTATCACAAGCGTACGAAAAACAATCTGTGTCTGTGGGGATATTTCTCAATTTCCAGTTTGTCACTCGTTTTAGTGGACCTTACGTTACCTTGTGGGTCCAGTTTCGGGCTCTCGTACATAAACCATTTGTAATACAGTGTCCTTGAGCAATCTGGGCCTATACAGTACGCTGAAAGACCCAATTGCTGGTTTATATTGGCATTGGGTAGACAGTTTGAAAAACAACTATGACAGAAATAAAATAATAGAAAACAACTTTAGTGATCAAATACTCTGATTGGTTAAAGAGAGTGTTACAAAAGCTGCATTTTCTTATGAAATGCCTAAGCAGTCGTGATACTTTGTCTTACCAATCGAGCACGTAATAATAGCTACTAGAAATAGGTGTCTCGCAGAACCTTGCAAAGCTCGGGGGAGGGTGCACCGCAACGGGACGGGACGCAACGGGACGCGACGGGAAAGGGAGAGATGGTATTTCTGGTTTAACTGGAGAGGTTGGGTTGCAAGGCCGCAATGGCTCCGAAATTTGAAGTTGAAAAAATTTTCGTTCTTAGTTGCTCGTCACACTGGATGACGTCAATTGGAGTTTGTCGAGGTTTTGATGCTAGGCAACTGCAGGACACCAGCCCGGGCAGATGCCCAGGCAACCCGAGATTCCACCGACCTAATGCTATCCACGCGCGACAAATTATAAACCTCGCTTCGCGAGGAATTAATTAAATATAATGCATGTAAAGTGAAGAAATAATTCTCGCAGCTGTGTTTGCAATGAAGCCTGAAAAGAATTTTGGACTTCAACGGGATTTGAACTCAAGACCTCCGTGTTACCGGTGCGATGCTCTAGTAATTGCTTAAATTGCAAACACAACTGCGAGGAACATTTCATTCTTCACTTTACATTCTCTATCCGCCCGCAGTCCGTATATGATTCAAGCATATACTTCACTTTTTAATATAATTCAGGGTGCAGTTCGGGGTGCCTCAGCCAAGGGCTATGTCTAACGAACCAATCGGAGCAACGATAAAAGTATAAAAAGATGAAAACAGTGTATATTTTGTTTTTTACAATATTTCAGCTGGCCAGACAAGCCTTCTTCAGGTATAAGATGTTAATGAAATTTACAATGTGTAATGTACAGATCCTTAAGGACCCAGTGTACAACCAGCAAGATTATTGTATACGGTTTCTTGTCATTTATCCAGTTGTTTAACTCGCGGAGCGCATTTTATATTAATGCTTTTTTAACTGTTACATTTTGCTTTTCCTTAGCTAGTGCAATAATTTGCATAGTTATGGTGGCTCTATCTAGCCCTCTAGCTCAGTTAATATATTTAGGTCGGCCAGCTAATTAGAGTGCTCGTCACATAGCTCACAGCAGTTATAATCAAAGGCTCCTGTGAGCCAACTCGTGAATATGACACATTCGGACTCTCTCCTCTCCCGTCTCCCCCTCCCCTCTCTCGTCTCCCCTTCCCCTTCCCTCTCCTCCACACTCTGCGTCCAACTCGTCAACCCACCCTCCCCTCCCTCCAACACCGTACCCACGAAGGCAGGTGACCATTATTACATATGGCGGGCACAATGTTCACCGACCATCCCTTCTCCAATGCATTTTGCTCCACCAAACCCCCCCCCCCCCATCCTTTGCGTCTTACCCCCCACCATCCCCCCGCCTGCAACACCGATCCCATGGGTAAATCAGGTGATATTTCATATAGCGGGCACCGATCGAGCGATCGAGGGAAATTTCGTTCCACCGTTGTAACTCGTTAAACGGTTCGCGTATTCACGAGTTAAAATCTATTAAGTATATTACCTTATGTTAAATTTGGGTGGTTCCGGGGCTAGCGTGACTCTCTGTTTGTACAAGTCTTTCCTGTTTCCCTTTTGTGCCACCAGTACCACGTAATATGTGTATCCTAATGTCATAAGACTGTTGTCAAATGTTATGGTTACACCGTTGATTGACAGCTTACCGGGTCCTTTACCGAAACATCCTCCACCTGCATTCATTACCTATGATTAGAAAATAAGTAACAAACAAGTGAAGCATTTAATTAAACACTGGTTTTCACTGTTGACATAAACATAAGAACCATAAGCATAAGCATAAGTATAAGCATAAGCATAAGAAAAAGAATAAACGGAAGCATAAAAAATTGCGTCAAGTGCTCGTGCTCGTGCTCGTGCTCGTGCTCGTGCTCGTTCTCGTGGTTTTGCTTATGCTCCGGCCGTCACTGGACATAAGCATTGTTATGCTTCCGCCTATGTGTATGTTGTTAATGATAACCAGGCTTTAGACGTTCACAGCGTCCTGACAAATTATGTAATCTTGAAAAGTTTTTTTTCTGCATCGAAATACAATGCTTTTAATAAAAAAATAAGGATATATTCCAAATGGACAGTTTCATTGTGAGAGGAGGAGAGGAGGAAATAAGTTTAAACATCATATTTCATATTCTCTTTATCACCTAGTCCTACAATAATGGTATCAAATGTCCAGTCATTGTTCAAGAAGTTATGGTCATGGTCATGACGTAACAGGTTACCATAGTGACAGTATAACCTGTTACAACTTAACGATGACCATGACTTCTTCAACACTGACTGGGCATTTGCTTGATACCAGTATTGTAGCGCTAATTGATGAACAGTGGTGGTATTTATCCATCAGGGTTCAGTTGTTCAAAACGTGGATAGCGCTGGACAACTGGGCCCAGAACAGCTGCGCTTGAACAACTGGGCCCAGAGTGTAAGTGCTGAAAATTACTAGAAGGTGTTGTTAGCCACTTTACTATAATTAACAAGATGAAATTTTTCTACCTCACTAGCGTCTGGTGCAGTTGGATTTGACCCGTCAGGGTATACCACATTCAGAGCATCAACATCGCTCCAATCCATGGACGAATCGCCGCTTTTATAGCAGACCCACGTTAACGTCATATTTTCATAGTTTCCTTTTGAAGAGAAAAGAACTGGAAAGTAATCTTAGGTAATGAGGCGATATCATTGACTGACTGACTTCTCGACAACCTCAGCGGAAGTCATCTTCAGAGTCATGTGAGTTGTGAATCGTCAGTTGATGGTATATAGTCTGGTTATTGCTGTCATTGGTCAGTTTAGCCATGATGTTATTGGCGGTAGAGACTCAAGTCAGTGATTGGTGCCTTTCGATCCGTGTATTGTTAGACGTGTAATTTCTGTCGCTGTATTGTTAGTCATAATTTGTCGGTGAGTTCAGTCTATTGTTTGTCTGTTCTGTTGACAAGTCGTTTGTAGGCCGCAGGTAGCTGTTGGCATCGGTTCAGTGGTTTCTGATCTAAGTTAGTACATTAGTAGTCCATACTGTAAGTAACGCATTCGGCAGAGTCCCAGTCAATTCTGTGTTTTGTGTGTAAATGGAGTTTAGCAATATGATTGTTGACCTCACTATGTTTTGTCACCCGTTTGTGTTCAGTCAGTCGTATGTTCAGATTTCTACCAGTCGCAGCATTTGATCTTGCATACTGCTCCTTGTCTGTCGTTGGGTTCGTCCTTGTTACTCGTGGCAGAATGCCAACGAGTATTAAACTGAATGAGCAGTGATTCATGGTCACAAATGGACACCTCTTCCAGAAAATTCTAGAAACTTCTTTTTGAAGTGTTTTTGAGATTAGACATTAGATAAGAACCAGACCTGAATAATTATTTACCGCATAGGTCTGTCGCTCAATGTTGAGCATTTTAGACCGCTCTAAAAGAAAATATTTGGGAGGTTGATTAGTTAAATTATTGTGCAATCAGTGTTATTTTGCTGGGTGAAAGAATAGACGAAGACTTCGTAAGAGAGTGAAAGTGTCGTAGATTTTGTAGGGTGAAGGATGGAAGCCCACATTGAAATGAACGGGTTTATCGGTAACGGGAACAGATATGCAAATAAACACTCACTCACTCACTCACTCCATTTTGTCACGTAATGTAAATTAGTTTTGTTTCGAATGCGTTGCGTAACAAGAGCAACGTGAATCCAGCGATAACATAACTAAGGTTTTGTAAACGAAATTGAACAACAATAAGCTTAAACATGTTTCTCATTTGGAGTCCTTTGATAAATGAACCAAATGTGTCTTTCATGTCTTAGCGTGACACAAATTCGCATTGGCTGAAATAGGAGAGAAATGGACACGTTTATGTGCTAAAGGTCAACTTTCATATGTCGTCAGTGGATCTGTTCCTCAAGTGAAAATATATCCTTGCGATTTTCTACTCGGAACAGTGTATGTAGACCTTAAATATCACACATATCATATCGCGGATTACACTATTTTAAAAGATATCGAGCCGTGTTTATAATTTAAACATACCGTACATTGCGTTACGCGTTGAAAAGATACATTTGGCAAAGTGTTAATTGATAGTCTGCAAAAGGTTGCGTGCAAGCCGTGAGATCGATAACGTGCTCTTATCTCGCGTAACTTTACTCCTTCAACCTTCGGTCTCTTCTCTTCATGTATTTTAGCGAGTGTGTCAATAAACGCAATAGAAGTATGTATGTAACGCATAGTATTGTATAAATTTCTATATGAAACACTTGGAGAACATAAAAAAGGCACAATGGATTCTATATTGTGAATATTTGATTGTGGGGTAGTTACATTACTAGCTATACTTCGAAATCTTAATTTCTTATGTACCTTTAAAGCCCGATTTCTCTACTCGTAGAGGTCTTGTTGCTACATGTCTTCATCATTTCTAATTGTGCAGAGTTATTTTTTTGCTGTCCATAACCTTCGATCGCATCCGTCATAAGGACCGTTTGATATTGTGTTCGCCGCTTATTGCTGTGGGATTTGTTTTGTGTTTTATATAACTTTGCATGCATTTCAGTTAGCGATCGTGGTTTCAAGTGTCGGCTACTGATATAGTCTTACTTTTCAGATATAATTTTATGTTTCTCCGTAAAAGCACTTAAAGCACTAAATAACGCACTGGGTTTAATAAAGACGCCACGAGTTCAAGCTGTGAACAGCTTCCTGTTACCCAGAAAAATCCGGTCCTGGCTAATACACTTGTAAACGTTGTTGCGAAAACATTTTCTCCTAACCTTGGAGGCATATGTTCATAAAGCAAGCGAACCATGGTTTTGACTTGATGGAAAAACGTTTCCTATTTCCGAGGACATAGAATTGCTTTTCAAACGCAGCTAAAACGGTGGAAAGATGATTTCCGTTCCCAGCAACTTATCTTTAATCTTTAATCATTATTTATACACGGTAAAAATCATCAGGTACAATAAATTCCCATACAATGACTAACATACTAAAAACCTTAATATCCAAATCTTAACATTAAACATTAACTACAACAATATGCCATGTAAAAACCTGATTTCCATGAATGCCGTGTTTAAAAATTATAGTAGAGATGGCGTTTAAATTCACTTAATGAACAAGACTCTAAATGTTACAGGGTAAGCTGTTCCAAACGGTTGCCCCGCTGTAACTAAAACTATTTTTCATGTAGTTAGCTCTTGGAAAGGGGACAACAAGTTTGTTTACCGAGTTCCTCAAAGAATAGTTTGATTCATTTCGCTTTATAAATTTACATGTGAGATATTCAGGTACTAGACCATTTAAAGATTTGAAGACCATTAAGGCGTTCTGAATTTGACGTTGAGAATACAAGTCTTTCCAGTTGAGTTTGTGAAACAAGGAATAAACATCTACGCCATAGTTTGACGAAGTTATTACTCGTACAGCACTGTTTTGTAGATTTGTAGCTTGTTATCGCGTTCGAAGAACGCAATTCCAATTTGGTTCGTGATGGTTGTCCTGTGGTTTACATGCAGTAAAATTTGAGATTTTTTGGTAGACGGTCTTCCAAATGGCCGCCCCTATTGGTTTTTTCAGGGGCTCATTTCCGCCGGAAGTTCCTTCGAACGCGTCTCAATGATCTCCGATTACTGCTAGTTAGATAACGTTAAACTAGACCCTGACGAGACTGATACAACGTTATTCACATTCCTTCAGCGGCAATAAGCAATATTCACTAATTTTATTATTGGATTATTTGATTGGACATTGCAAACATTTACCTACCGCTCATCTCTCCCAATATTTCACTGCTGGTTAAAACCTTGTTAAAGACCTTGAGCTTTCTAATGAGCCCATGAAATGTTTCTCCAGAATCTTCCTTCCTTCCAATCTGGTAAAAGCTGTGCGAGTTGCTTCTTAGCTCGTAACTGTTCAGATCCTTATTGGTAGCGTTTTTCGTTCCTGCTAAGGTGCCGTTAATGAACATTTTAGCCAGTTTCAGTCCTTGATCCCACGTGACTGTGACGTGCTCCCAGACGTTGAAAGAAATAGCGCTAGAGAAAATAGAAACGATTACTATTTCCCAAACTGATCTATTTTGATTATTTTTTCTTTTCTTTTGTTTGCACGATCACGATCACGATCACGATCACGATCACGATCACGATCACGCGCACGATCTCTGACTCCTGAATTGCCGAGAGAATTCGCCAAGTGCTTTAACTTTGTCTCTTTGCAATACTGGATAAAATTTACCTTAAAGGCTCGTCCTGGAGAACAATAGCGCCAATGCTACACGGCACACTTAAATTTGAATTTACCTAGGTAAATGATTTTCTACGTGTAACCGATGTTACCGAGGTAAAATATACCAATTGGTAAATTTTAATTTTATTAATTATTCATAATTCTCAAACTCATTAATAATTGACGAAGAAATAACAAAGGAAATCACTACCATGACGGTGGGTTTGGTAGCTGATCCTAATCTCAAGCATGTTAAGGCATGGGCTGTCCTTTGATCTTAGACCCCCCGCGAAGAAAACTATTTTTTATGGTAGAAGTAATGTTCTTTTGGTCTTAACGACCATTAAGTAACAATGCTTGAAAGAACTAGGCAATCCTCTTTTCTTCTGCGGCATTTCGCTTTCCCCACATACGATTGTTTAGATTTTCTTACTGAGAATGCATCAGCCTGTGGACAACACGTTTTAATAAAATGTACTGAAACTTTATTTTAAAGCGATATTTCTTTTGTATTACAAGATTTTATCCAATCATAACACTCCAAAACAATGGCCAAGAAAGGCTTCTAATTTTCCATGTTTCCCACATAGAAATTTTGCTGCATTAAAACCCAGAATAGTTTTCACTAAAAGGGAATCAATAAGTAAACTAGAGAGAAATAAATGCGCTACCTGATGAATTCATAGCAGATTTTCATGTTTTTGCCATGAGGTGGACCGTTTCAACAATAACACAGTTAACACCCTTCTGCATTCCTTGCCGTTGGGTTGCTTAGTTCTTACTTGGACCATTATTTAAAAGTGCAAAGCAGAAATATTTCAACGTCCTTAAACCTTTTGAGTGTTAACAACTGTGGTCACGTGACTGATGACGTCATAATTAAGGGAAAAGGAGCAATCTGAAACGGGCCAAGGATGGTTTATTGTGGCGGCCAAAAACCCATACGCTTTTTATTGACTTAGTGCATAGATACAATCCGTGTCCTGAATGGAGAAATATCTTCTTTCATTATGAAGTTATTAAAAGAATAAAAAGGTCACGTGACCTATTTTTGAAAATTACTCTTTAACGGTAAATCGCAGTCAGCCATTCAGGACAGATTCTTAAAGGGGGAAACCACAGAATTACGTTGGTATCTCAATATATACCTATTATATGTCATATCGGCGGCCCATTTTCACTGTTATAACAGGTCACGTGATGCAAACATTCCATAACATAAAGTAAACACTAATTTAAGCACATCAAGTTTTATGTTATTACCAAGTTTGAGGATGTTTATGTATATCTTTTTAAAGTGATGACTCTCAAATTAGGCTCTGGGTCATGCCTTAACATGCTTGAGATTGTATTTCTCCAATAATTCTAATTAGTTTGAAGAGCTATATCAAAGACTTAAAAGAGTGTTTCATCGGGTATCCAAACACCTCTAAGTCGGTTTAAAAAACTCGGTTGCGCCTCGTTTTTTCAATCCACTTCTCGGTGTTTGGAAATCCTGACGAAACACTTTTTCCGAGTGTTTGATATATTACTAATAGCATAGATTGGAAGCTGCGCGGGTTGAAATTTTAATAACAATCAGCATAGAAAATTGCACGAAGAACTAGTCCAATGGGGGCTTTTCCCGTGATTTTCAATACTTATTGTTATTATAATTTCAACCCGTGAGGCATGTTTGAGCCTTTGACGTCACTTTATCCTATTCTCGGATATAAATGTTAAAATAAAACGACTTCTGATGTTCGTAATATTTTCAAGACCATTTAAGATTAGCACATGCTGTTTTCAGTAGCTGTTCGTTTATCCTTGAGACACATTTTGGTAAAGTTTGGCGACAACCGGTTGCTATGAAAAAGAGATATGACGTCATACGTAACATGTGGTCAAACCATTTTTGAACAAAAATGCGTGTTTTTTACCTTTTCCCAGTGAAAAAACATATAAAATGCTACCAAAAGCATCAAAATGTTTAATTGTATGTTATTTTGCAACTCTAGTAAACAATATTTTCAATTTCCGCATTTTTCCAAAATGTTTGAATTTTTAGTAAAATCCAAGATGGCGGCCATCTAGGCGGCCATTTTGGGCGACGTTACGGACCTCCAGCAGCGTCACAACCCATAGTATTTTATCTTAACCTGTAGAGCACATCGCGGGATATCTATTAGATGTAAAATATTTCTGAAATATTGCAACATCGCAAACCCCCCCCCCCCCCATCGCAACAACCCCCCCTTGTACCACGGTGGGGGTATAAGTTGGCGTGTACGTCCGAGGGTTAACAACTTAGTAATGTAAGGAGATAAGGAGTAAGACTCTTTTCTTTGGTTTCTGCTACAAATCGAATTCAAACAGCATATGAAGAGGGACAAATCATACATCATTTTGGAAATGAAAACTTGGAAAGCACTTGAACATTCTTCTCGTGTTTTCAAATAATCGTCGTCAGTTATGACAATGTAATGCTTCGTTTGACCTTCGTTATTTGTAAAATACTATTAATTTTTAAAAGATTATGTTATTAACTATTAGTTACTGTAGCAACTTACGTGTACATTGCCATCAAGTCATTTCCAAAGTTGTTTCTTAGATGGAAGTATACAACTTTCAAGTGACCGTGAACCCAAATAGAAAACTGATGCGGGCTCGACCAATCCGCATAGATGTAGCCTTCAATTTTAGCGGGTTCTCAAGACTTTCACCCAGCACGTGATAGAAAACGCGGGAAACTGAAAAAGGCTTATTGATGGCACGTCGGCATATGATGTATTACCGGCTAAGTACAAGGCTGGTACACCGTCTTCGTATTTATAGGAAGCCATACCTCGTAAACTAGCGGATTAAACACAAAATGTCAGAATCACTTTCTAGAGATACGTAACCTAGACCCGGATTCATGGGCGTTTCCTAATGATTCACCTCTTACTGACTGAGTGCGAGGGCGGTTCTGGGGAATATTGGCCCGAGCGGAGCCAAAATTATTTTCATGAACCTCCACTACAAGGACAAAATTTTTTCTGAAGAATCAAGCACACTTTTAGTTTAAAGTGTATATGACAGTGATTTTTTTTATTTGCTTGATCGAATCTACATGATGTCCTCATAACAAAATGGAAACAAATTTTTCGATATCGATTTTCCTTCTCCGCGTTTTAGCCGTCTGAACACGTGAAATTTCACTTCCGGTGTGCTACAAAACCGTACAAGAAGAAAGACTGGAAATAGTCCGCTGTGACTTCAATACGGGAATGCCAGTGTCGCGGTTTTTCTGTTCCTCCGTTTTTTGGTGCGTGTTGCTACAACCATAGACAACACACCTTGATAGAACCATGTTTCTTCCTCAGGGCGCACCAAAAAATGTGAGGAACCAAGAAACCTCGATATCGAAAATTTTTTTTTTCCATTTTCTTATCAGGACATCATGTAGATTCGATCAAGCAAATAAAAAAATCACTGTCATATACACTTTAATACGTGCAGCTTTATTTTGTTCTTGTGGATGTTACTGACTAAAGCGATGACTTCTACAGATTGTTTTCACTCACGTGACAAAAATCTTGACAACCGTTGCTACGCAACCATATTGGTGTACGAAAGTGTAAACAAACCCGAGTCGCGTCCTCTTAATTATACGGGTGCTGCGATCAATTGTTCGATGTGGAAGCAAAAGCGGTCGAAATAGGGGTATTTATTTCGCTTGAGTACGTTCTGCAGTTATGAATCAAAGTAAAGAAACCGCCAAATTGCCGCAAGAGAGGCGATCGCGATGGATTTCTGCTATAAGTCGGGCGGAATTCTTACGGACGAGTTTTGAACGATAGGTTGTAAGCCATGCCAGGTATTTTGTTTCTGGAGAAGCGGCTATAACATGGATAGATAATGTTGACTGGGTTTCATTAATCACAGCGAGAACAAAGGGAGGGATCAAAAGGAACAAAAGGCCAAAGCGATTGCAGCCGAAAAAATCGCAGCAAAGAAATGCAAACTAAATGAACCCGTAGGGCAAACTGTCTGATGTTGTGTTCGAGAACGAATCTCCAAAAGTTAAAACCGAAGCCCCCAGGAATATTTCATGCATTGCCCTACTGAAATATTTCATAGTTTCGCCTTTTCTTTTAGGCAAATTCGACCAAAACATTCTCGGCTGTTGATTGCACTGGTGCGTTTTCCGTTTTTTGGCTTCGATACAGACCTAAAACTCCCTGATGAAGTCTACGATAGTTAAACGAAGTGTGTAAGAGAAATTAAGAACTTTCGCAGCTTATAGTTCGCAAGTGCAGCCCAGTAGTCTATCTTTCAAACCGATCTTTAAAAATTCTCCACTTGCATGTACACAACTTTTGTGCATGACTGAGTTTATCATTTAGTTTTGTCTATGCTTCTTGGTCAGTTCCAAACGAACACACGCCATAAAATTTGAACAGAATTCTGCTTACCCAGCCTTAACTAGGCAATGAGCAGACGAAACTGTTCCTTCTCTTTCCGTGTCGAGGTTTTGAGTAATAATCATACGATGGAAATGTCTCACCTTCGCTAAACATACTTGTTTGCAGCAATGATTTGGCTTTGTAGTACGCTAACTATAAATGCGGACACTATTTTGTTATCTTCTTCTTCTTCTTCTTCTTCTTCTTCTTCTTCCATTAAACTTGCCTCCTTCACTTTTGAAGATTTTCGCAAGCGTTAAAAGTATACACTTACAACAACAGTAAACTTAATTAATAACAAATCAATAATTAAAGGAAAAGAATGGTTATGTCTAGTAATCAAGACTGCCAAGCCTCTGTTTAAAGGAGGCCAAGGTCGATGCTTGCACTACATCGTCGCGGGAAGACTGTTCCAATCCCTAATTGTTCTTGGGAAATAGGAGTAGAGGTAGAAAGTCGTTTTTGATCTTGAGACTTTGTAACTCAAAGAATTACAGTGGGCCTGCTCTTCCTTTGCATTGGTTCCATTCTATCCAACCCATCTGGAGCAACAAGATCGTGATGGATTTTGAACATCATACATAGCCCTCCTTCTGCTCTCTGGCGATTCCAGCCCAACTGGTCTAACATGCATATCACCGGCGCTAAATTTTTATAACCTCCTAGTTTATAGGCTTCGAAAGGCTTTATACTCCTGGTGGGTGTGAAGGCTGTTGATTCCACTGTTTGAATAGGAGACAAGCAGTCCAGCTCAAAGAAATTTAATATGGGATTGATTCTAATTGCCGAGATTTTCCCCAAATAACGCTGCTTAACTCGCGATTCCAACTTCTTAGCATATTCGGAAATGGGAAAAGAACAAGTAAAATAAAGATTTTCCCCAGACTTTTCCTCACATCCCGAAGTATTCATTTCTAAAATGCGACAACTGTAGATATGACTTGCATTTGCACGCTATTACATATGTCTGCTATTACGCAGTGGATAGTGGTACACCAATATGGCGGCGGATCTGTCGTGACGTCACGTGAAAACGATCTATTAAACCTTTATTTATTTTGAGACTGTTACCGATGAAAGTCGTCTTCAAGTTGGTTTGCTGCTTTGTTTTCCGTTGAGAGATTTCCGTAGATGTTAACTTACCTGATGTTTTCTTGAATCTGTTGCGGAGCCAAGTGGAATGGTAGTCGTTATAAGATGCATTTTGCGATACGCTGTCAAAATGTTAATAAATTAATAACCAACAGTGAAACGCGAAACGATTATAATGAGAGCTACGTGACAGCATTAAAATAGACAGCGGTCAGACGCGATAACCATAAAGAAGCATTGTGCAATATTGTAACGGTCAAAGCTACGCAACGAGCATCTCTTCGTAACGCAAAATGCATCTCACAACGACGACCATTCCACTTGGCTCCGCAACAGATTTAAGAAAACAGCAGGCACGTGAGCATCTACCATTTTAATTCCATTTGCGGTTTACAAAAAAGCGTATCCAGTTTACAAATAAGCGCGTGGGTTCGCTATGATCGGTCTAAGATTTTTGTTGTTTCACAGAGCAGTCAACGAATTGATAAGTAAACAAATTAAAAACATTACGTCGCCCAGTTCTCAATGTGTACTTGATCGTTTTGGAAACGGTATTTGGTTTATGCCCCGAGCCCGAGAGCTTGCTTGCAGGCTACACATTTAATGACAATATTAAACGTTTTCCTAAGTCCTGAAAAATAAAATCCATTTGAAGTCCTTCAGAGCTCGAAGCCTTATCCACTAGTCAGCGGATCTACCAAGAAAAATGTGCATAATTATCCCCGTCTGTTGTAACTCGTTCAACGCTTCGCGTATTTAGGAGTTAAAAAGTACGGTATTTTTAGCAAATATGGCCGTCGGGCAATTTTTTGTTTGGCCGCGTTTTCAGAGAAATTAATGACATCACGTAAACACGTGCTGCTAAGTGTATCATCTTGCAAAGTTTGAGTGTTTTTGGTTGAACGGTTGCAAAGTTATGGCTCACTGAAAATTTAAGCATTTGTATGAGAAAAGACATTCCATCCTCACTAGCCTCGCTTTCATGTTTTTCCCAAAATTTGATTGCCTATAACTTCTCCTAAAATAAGACTGTGGCCTTGAAAATGCACACAATGACTTATTTTGACCTGATCTTTATCATTATTCAATTGCTTTTCTTTTCTTGAGAACCTGTCCAAACAAAAAATTGTTGGACGGCCATATTTGCATTCGCTGTATAGAACTCTTTCTTTGTTGACAATAGGTTTTTGTATTCCAACAGTAAAAAAAATACAAACAACAGATGGCTTTCACGGCGGCAATGTTGGTGGTCCCCGGGGGAGGGGGGGGGGGGGGGTTACTCAACAAAATTTTGTACGGGGATGCTCCGCCCCGAGGTCCAAACCCTTACCCTTTCATATACCGTTTTTGACAGAAAAGGTACCCCTTTCATATACCTTTCATTGAAAATGATACCCCTTTCATATAGCCATTACGTGCGTCTGTTTGATATATTTTGAAAGGCCCCTTTTATAATACTTAAATCACAGTTTTCCCTACGTTTTTTATACTTTAACTCGTGTTTTCGCTACCCTTTCCTATTCTTCGTGAAATCCCTACCCTTTCATATACTTCAACTCGTGAAATCCCGACCCTTTCTTAAACTTCCAGCCTCAAAAAGGTACCCCTTTCGGGCGGAGCATCCCCGTATAATAACCCATTATAGGGAGTACCCCCCCCCCCCCCGGGTGGTGGTCAGAACAATGACATTTCCATCCTTTGGGAATTAAACTGTCTTTATGCAGACGATTTCTATTGTTTCTGACCACCAACATGGCTGCCGTGCAAACCATCTATTAAGGCTGGTTTTCACTAGCGCATAAACATAAGCACAAGCCAACATACGCAGACTCAGTAACATGTTGATAATTAGTGCCTATTGTACGGTTTTGTTCAAACAATTGGAACTAATGAATAACACGTTACTGAGTCTGCTTATGTTGGCTTGTGCTTATGCTTATGCGCTAGTGAAAACCAGCCTTTAGTGGTTTTGACTTACATTACATCTTTTTCGGATCCGTCGAGATTCCAACTAGCAACGATTTGGCTAAACTTTACAATACTCGTCCACACTGAAAGCGAAAGGTAAAACAAGTGTCACCGCGGTCCGTGGTCTGTAATTGATGAATATTATTAATAAATAATGATAATAAATCAGGGGCGGATCCAGGAAATTTATAAAGAGGGGGCCGGAGCAATTTTTATAGTGACAATATGGGCGCGCCAGCGCCCATCAGGAGCGCCGAAGGCGTGACAATCTAGGGGCAAAAGGCAAAAAGGGGGGGGGGGGGGGGGGGGGGGGGGGGGGCGGCCCCATCGGCCCACCCCTAAATCCGCCCCTGTAAATATGTTAATAAATTATCATATCATCAAATAATAAGCTAAACACTGAGATTATTCGAGATTTGCCTGCCACCACGGTCCGCGGTCCGCGGTCTGCGGTCTTCGGTCCGCGGTCTGCGGTCCACGCTCCCGTAGTCGATGAAAACATTAATAAATTAAGAATGACGAAAACACTAAGATTTGCCAACGCGGTCCGCAGCTAGATGATTACATATATATCAAAAATTAGGTTATCAATGAATTGCGTTTTTGAAGTTAAGCGCTGATCTATAGTGATTGGGGTTAAGCGCTGATCTATAGTGATTAGCTTTAAGAACTGACTCGAAAGGTTTGCTTTCACTTAGTGTTATGGCAACACTATATTGGGCTTTATCTTGAGTTCATATTAAGGTTAGTGAGTTTGTCTTAGATTAATGTCAGTTACAGGTTACTGTTAAGGTTACAATTTGGTAGGAATCAGAATTAATTTAAGTTTGGGTCTCTTTTTTTGTGGTTATAGATTTAATGTCGACGTGGGATAAAAAAAAGGACCAAAAATTGGGGACTATTTTTAATATATAAACCAAGTGTCCTCGGGTAGTTTATTTTAGTGGCTATAAAGGCTCATAGCAGTTTTAATTACAATTAAAATCAATCAACGAGTACTGTGACCTACTGTACATCAAATCACTGAGTTTGAAAAGCCTCAGGAGTACATGGCCCAACCAGGCTTACTCGTACTCGGGGCAATTACGTATATCTATATATAGCTGAATTTTTGAAAAGGTGGTCAACGAAAATTACAGCAATTTCACTACAACTAGCCCAAACAAGGGATTTTATGACCCCCGATCAGCCCGAAAATCACAGAGAAGAGAGAGAAGATAGAAAGGAAGCGAGGGCGAGAGAAAAAAAGACTAGCAAC
The DNA here is from genome assembly GCA_022457155.1 of Cladopsammia gracilis. Taxonomy (NCBI): domain Eukaryota; kingdom Metazoa; phylum Cnidaria; class Anthozoa; order Scleractinia; family Dendrophylliidae; genus Cladopsammia; species Cladopsammia gracilis. The sequence goes on from JAJGOT010000016.1 coordinate 1,600,232, forward strand.
AGTCATTAGTTTTTATATTGGGGTTTTAGAGATAGCTTTTGAACGACAAAAAAACAAGGCCAAGCACACTCACGAACGGTTACTAAGGGTGACACCCTTTTCAAAAATCCAGGTATATACAGCTATTTCAATTAACGTTGTAGGGTAAAAGCTCAAAGCTACAAGCCAAGATAGTTGGGAGCGGTGCAAAAGAAACGTTTTTCCCGCTCGTCGTATCGCTCATTCACGCCATTTCTTTTCGTTTCGCCGCTCCTAACTATCTGCATGCCTGGAACAGGCGCTCGGTTTACTCGTTCAGTCTTGACTTGTAGGCTTTGAGCTTTGAGCTTTGAGCTTTCACCCGACAACGTTAATTGAAATAGCTGTATACAATACTAAGTTATTGGATAATAGCTATGCTAATCATAATAAATATCACAAAAATTAAGCGTCTTTAATTTATAAGAGATGTCACATACAATTTTCTCACATCATTTAGGAAGGCTTGAAATAAGTGGTCCTCTTTGTGAATGTGTCGCCACATACATTTCGCCAAATAAGAGGAAAATGGTGTTTTCGTACACCAAATGGAGGCAGCTTAACCTTTGTTTGACGCCATTGCCCTTCCATTTTATTCGTATTATCACCATCACTGTTAACAAACTCAACTGAATGATTGACTGTTCGGTGCTCATAACCATGTTTAGACAAATTAGAATAAACCTTCCAGCAATCAGATATAATCATTCATATATATCACCATTCTTTAATATATTCATTGACTGCGGACCGCGGACCGCGGACCGCGGACCACGGTGACAGGCAAATACAGACATCTACATACTGTTTAACGTGTTTACATCACTCATTAATATATTCAAGATCATCGACCATGGATCATGGACCGCGGGTGACGGCAAATACACACACTATAAAGAGTTTATGTTGTGGTGCAATTTTGTCCTTGGTACAAATTTTTTTTCCTTTGTTTTTGGGTATAGAAATGTATGATAATGTATGATAATAAGTTTAAACAAAGGAAAATAAAATTGCACCACAACATTTACACGGTGACAGGCAAATACATACATCTACATATTGTATAAAGTGTTAACATCACTCATTACTCATGCGCGATGCGGCATGAGGTAAGGTTTCGGCTCCGTTTTTCTTGTTATTTTTTTTAATTTTGTGTTTCACGATTTTGCATGCAAATTTATGCACGCATATTTTAACATTACACTTCCGGTTTAGTGACTTCCGACTACTCTCACTTCCGGCAAAACAGCGTCACTGAAGTGTCAACAACCCTACTTGCATTACTAGTGTTCACGTCAGGTATATATAAGACTTAGACGAATCACTGGCTTCATTGTGGTACGGCCTTCATTTACAAAACAATCAATAGTAAACAACATGGTTTGCAGGAACGATGACTGAGTGAAAGGAGTAACTCTTCTCCATGTCGGACATCTTCTTATCTTGTTTAAAATATATCATAAAACTTTCTTACGCATGCGCATGAGTATAGGCTGCTGAGAGCCTCTTGTTATTATTATTATTATTATATTATTTTTTTGTGTCACGATTTTGCATGCAAATTTATGCACGCATATTTTAAATTGTGCACTTCCTGTTTAGCGACTTCCTGCTACTCTCACTTCCGGTAAAAAAGCGTTACTGAAGTGTCACGACAGCGTCTCCTACAACCCTACTTACATTAGCAATGTTCACGTTTGGTATATATAAGACTTAGAAGAATCACTGGCTTCATTGTGGTACAGCCTTTATTTCCAAAACAATCAATAGTAAACAACGTGGTTTGCAGGAACGATGACTGAATGAAAGGAGTAACTCTTCTCCATGTCGGACATCTTCTTATCATGTTTAAAATATATCATAAAACTTTCTTATGCATGCGCATGAGTATAGGCTGTTTGGAGCCTCTTGTTAAGGTCTCACACCATTGGTTCGGAGAACAATAGAACAAACAACCCAACAATGGGCTCTAGACCTAAAGACAATAGAAGCTGTGTTTTACAAGACCAATGAAAATAGAGGTTTCGGAGAGCTGCTACACTACCGCTTGTTAGTATATTCAAGATCAGCGATCATGGAGTATGGACCGCGGTGACGCCAAATACATACACCATAAAGAGTTTACATCATTCTTTAATATATTCACCGACTGCGGGACCGCGGACCGCGGAACACGGTAACAGGCAAATTTTTACAATAACTGTGTGAATTCCCGCGCGCTGATTGGCTCATTTGTATGGTCGATGAGAGTATAGACCATGAAAATAACGTAACAGGTAACGCAACGCGGTGAGTTTTGTCAAACTTTTGGCGCTGCGGGTTCTTCAAACAGTGAAATATGCACTTAAAACTGGAATTCTTCAATGAAAAGAATGCTCTCTCGTCAGTTAAATTTAGTTTACAATCAGCTAAACTTGCCTGGAATTAAGTGCGAAGCAAAAAGGACAAACAACTTGTCGTAGTTTCACGGGAAAATCCACGGAATCAGTCGCCGGCGCAGGCCAGGAAAGAACTAAAACTGAGCCGAAAACAACTTGGAGCAAAGATTCATCTGATTATTCGAAGATATTTCATATTTGGAAAAGGTTGGCTTTGTAAACTGTGCCTAGTAATTTTATATTTGACTTTGTGTGAGGTTATTGTGCTCTATTTAATTTTGCGATTATCGCCGAGCGCGGTTCTCTAAAATGTGCCGAATAACGGCTCTTTGTTGTGCTGTGTTAATATTAAAAGATTCTAGCGATGATTTAAGCTGAAGAGAATTTTTGTGTGAGCCTTTTACGTTGCATAATTTATTTACATAAAAAGTTAAGGCTTTAATTATTCCCCACGCAAAAACATTTTGCAGCAGTTTGTCAGTGTTGAGTTGTTTATCTTTATTTTCTAAAATGATTGCCGCAAACTAGTTCGCTCGGCGCTCGCAGTTATTCAAGTATGTTATTGTAAAAAACAAATCGACCGCATTTTTCCATGGTCTATACTCTTATTTATATACCATATAAATGATGCCATAAAATGTTCAAAGCTTGGCAGTGAAACCACTCGCCGTACGGCTCGTAGTTCCACGTCATTTCTATGGTAAATAAGAGTATAGACCATGGAAAAATGCGGTCGATTTGTTAAACATACATCTACATCTTGTATAAAGTGTTAACATTACTTATTAAATATATATTCAAGATCATCGACCATGGGACCATGGACCACAGTGACGGCAAATACACACACTAAAGAGTGTTTGTATCATGCATTCTTTAATATATTAATCGACTGCGGGACCGCGGACCGCGGACTGCGTTGCCGCGAATCTTACGCTTTCAGAGTGGACGGATATTGTAAAATTGCTCCGACGGTTTCTTCATCTGAATCTTAAAGGGAAACAATGGTCCTTACCCTACTAGTTATTTAGGCCTCATTAGGGTTTATGGGGAAACGAGATATTTAGGTGAAAAATTATAGGGATACGGGATATTTGGGGGGAAAATGAAAGGGATACGGGATATTTAGAAAAGAGATTCAGGGATACCGAGCATCAAATTTTTATTTTTTTAAATATAAAATGGACTCATTGATCAATATAAAAGATGTAGAAAGTGAGAAAAATGGTCAAAAATACTTACAAATGCATTTGTTTGTATTTTCCTGCCCGTGATCGTGGTCCTTCAAGACAGTCTGTCCGAGAAAAACCCTCCCCCCCCCCCCCCCCGGGGCACCCCTTCCCCCCTTTGGGTTCCTTCGATTTGCCGTTGCTGTCCTTGGGAACGATTTGAACCGGGGCGGATTTCGTCAAAGGATTTGTTGTCATTGTGGCATTATCATTGAGGCATTGCTTCGATCATGGCTCAGGGATGGCAGAGCTCAGGGGGACGTTTTTTTCAACCAAAAAAAAAGAAGGAAATATGAAAATATAAAGAAAAGACCAGACAACTAAGAGAAATAGAAAACGCCCTTCACAGTTTCTCGAAACTTTGCAAATTGTTTATAATTTTAAAGGTTTAAATTTATCATATTCTGTCAAACGTTTTGCATCTTGATGTAAACACATATATTTTATTTAAATATTTCCCTAGCATGCTCCTCTTTGCTACACACGTGGAGCTTTTGAAAAACTATGTTATGCCGGGATAAATGTCGAGTTATACAGTGTATGTATCAAGTCAAAAAATATCTCGGCAACATTTGATTCAGGTTGAATTTTGACGATAATCGATAATTTTGACGATAATCGATAATTTTGACGATAATCGATAATCGATAATCATCAGTTTTTCGTGCTCCTCTCCCTCTCCCACTTCCCCCCTCCCCCCCCCCCCCCCCCACTTCAAGTTATGCTCCGCCATCCCTGTGACTTCGAATAAGCTTTTGCATGAAGTTACCGGTTGCATTTATGAGGAGATGAGAAACCTGCATGATGAAATGCTCATTTTTTACCAAAATCGAAAGCGAGGACTTGAAGTCATTTCTTCAGGCCTTAAATCTATTTGGAATATTAGATCAACGAGACAAAGAACTCCGCATTCGGGATTATGGACACTGTGTACCATCCCGATACCGTGCCGGCATGCAATCATCAGTTTATTGACACACTCGCTAAAATGCACGAGTCAATACATGGAAGAGACCGAAGGTTGAAGGAGTAAAGTTGCGCGAGATAAGAGCACGTTATCGATCTCACGGCTTGCACGCAACCTTCTGCAGACTGTATCAATTACACTTTGCCAAATGTATCTTTTCAACGCGTATCTTTTCAAAGCAATGTACGGTATGTTTAAATTATAAACACGACTCGATATCTTTTAAAATACCGTAATCCGCGATATGATATGTGTGATATTTAAGGTGTACATACACTGTTCCGAGTAGAAAATCGCAAGAATATATTTTCACTTGATATGTTATATCAAAATATAATATAAATATGTTTAGAGGGTTCTTGGTATTTTGTGGCTGGCTAAACTACTAGTTTGATAAATATTAAAACAATTATCCCCCATCCCCTACCCGTATCGTTAGCCACTTACAATTTGGGGTATAATTGTTAACTGATCACTGCCACCTTACCTGGGGATGCAAAAAAGTCAGGATCATAAGTACTTGAACCATCTAATGTCATGTTTCTGTTCTCCACGTACACTCCAGAGGATCCCCCAGTTATATAGACATACAAAGGACCTTCCACGATCTTGAGGAATCCATAGTCATAGCCAATCTGCTGTGCGTTTTCTGCATTCCTTATGATGAAATTTACGAAATACAAACCATATACCAAGGTGCGTGCATTCAGGTACCAGGAAGTACCGGTACTGACGGTGATGTTGTTACCAATTGTAACGTTGTCCTATAAAGAAATGAAATGAAATGAAATGTTGTTTATAGTGAACGAGCACTTAGCTATGTAGCTAATTCACAGGTACGCCACTCAAATATGGCAACAAATATTGCAAATTGAACATAACATGTTAAAAATCCTAACTGACAGGAGGCAGACCAGTTGGCTATTTTACAAGCATGGCCGAAGAGATGAACTCGAGTCTACCGTGAAACAACTCCAGCGAGCGGGACTTGAACTCGGGACCTCTGGATTTCAAGTCCAGTACCCCAAATACTCGAAACACTGCCTAACCCCTTTACTTATTTATAAAATAAATAGATCAACTCTTTTCAGCCTGGGAGAGTGTCATGGGAGTGGGTATAGGGACCAGACCATGTTTCGTTGTGACATCGTCGTCAATTGGCACTTTAATTTCGTAGTGCTGCCCGGCAATCCTATTAAGCGGCCACCCTCCCGGAACTGGCAAGTGGCCGCCTAATCGGGGGCAGTACGCAGCTCTTACAAGGTCTTCTCTGATTTGCTGAGAAAACAATAGAACAAACAACACAACAATAGACCCTAGGCTTAAAAACAATAGAGCTGCATGATATACAGGTCCAATGAAATTAGAGGTTGTAAAGAGCTGCGTGGTTTCTGCCTAATCAGGGTTTCTTTAGAAATTAGCATAATGCGTGGTATAAACGTCACTATATTTGAATACAACACTTTCATCGGGTTGTTAAAAACAATCCAGACAACGTGTATTAAGTTTTTGGTGGCCGCTTAATAGGGGTCAAAACAATAAGAAAGCCCTCATCGGGATAGGGGTGGTCGCTTAATTGGGGTAAGTTCCAACTTACTATACATTTCTTAATTCCAATTCGGCTTGGAATTCGATGATCACAGGTTTGGACGTTGTATAACTTACTATAAGCGTCACCCTCGCTAAACAAAGTTGATTTATTTAAACAAAGTTTATTTATTTAGTATAAGCTACTGAGCAGATTTTTTTAGTCTGAGGATGAAATCCTAAAATATGACAATTCAAATGGCAGCTAATTAAAGCCTACAGAGTTGGGTGTAACCATTTCCATTAAAAAAGCAATACTTTCCCGTGTTGTTGTTTAATTGTAGAACAAAACAAATATCTATTTGGTCATTCTTTTTAAAGTTCAAGAGTTACATGTGGGCCCCATTTACATGGAAAGAGGATGAACCTAGTGCTAGGATGATCCTAGAAAGTTCATTTGATTTAAATGCATAAATGTCGCCTGGCTTCCAGGATCAACGTTTCTTTTGGTTTACATAAAAAATTCGGCAGGATGGCCAAGTTCCTTTGAGTTCGGCGCGGCTGCAAAGCAAGACGGCGGACAAAATAAACAAAAGCGAACTCAAGATATCTCTGCCGCTCCCGAGGCCGTTTACATGGAGCTGGGATGATCCTAGCGCTAGGATCATCCTACCTCCCAGATAGGATGATCCTAGTGCTGGAATCATCCTAGCGCTAGGGCCAAATGCAACCCTTCGCATGTAAACTGAAAGCAGAAAGCATGTCGCGCTCGGATGATCCTAATGTTAGGATGATCCTAGTGCTATTATCCTAGCATTAGGATCATCCCCTTTCCACGTAAATAGCTAGAGCCTTAGATAGTATCGTCACTGACCGAGTCGAGACGTAATACTTCCCACTTATAGTTATACGTGGAGCTTGAAGAGTAGTAGAAATAGCCATATCCCCTGATGTAGTAGTCGTAGCTCTTCTTGTAAACAGATGGACTCGTGTAGCTATTAGAAATAGACATGCTTGCACGAGCGTATGGATTGCTACCACTAGAACCACCGTAACCTGCAACATAATAAAAAGGTTTTCTTTTTCATTAATTATTAAAAAAATATTTATAAATTACCAATACTAATTAATTACAGGAAAAAAATGGAAAAAAGTTACAATCTTAGTATTTAAGAAATAGACATATGTGAAAAAAAAAGAAAGAAATTACAAATTATTTCCATATGTATCATTAAACCTTGTAAGTTCGTTTTTCGTTGTTTCCCGTTGCACAATTATTTTTCTGTTAAGAATGCAAGAAAACTATTATATATGGAGCAGCCAATCAGATTACTGAAATTTCTCAGCTATTAGTAGTATAAAACAGAAAATACGTACGGATATATTACTCACTGCTCGCAAGTTTTATTATTCTTACCTTGGTACTGTTGCACCTCAATAACTTCTCCCTGTAAGGATTGAAGAGTTTTACCAAGCAGCTTATTGGCAATATAGGTGATGTTTGAAAAGCTTGTGGGAAAATAATAATGTCCAACGACCGTAGTGCTTGATTCAGGACTAAAGGGAAAGAAAGCAAAACAAATCAATAAAACGAATATATATATATAGTTCAAGTTATTAACGTCGTTCTTTTTTTCGTTTGTTTTTGCTTGTTTTTTTTTGCAATATTAATAAAGACAATAAATGGGACTAGAAATAAGAATGTGCATATATGCTAAAGGACTGGGTGAAGCCACGGTGATGCAATCCTTATTGCAGAATATGTGTAAATGTCTTCTTAGAGCTTTTCACTATGAAGTCACACAGTCCCTTCAGCGCGATTGTCTCAGTGGCCAAGTTGATCATGTCAGTTTATCATTGCATTTTTAACTTTTACCGTTTTTTTTTTTCTTTTGTCATTTGTTTATTTTGCTATAATGTTATTGGTTAGTTTGAATTTTAAATACTTTTAACGAACATTTCATTACAAATAATCATTGTATTAACAGTATTGTATATATACCTCTATTTTTTAAAAAAAATTATTGTAACACTCACTATGGCTGATGATGACGTTTGAAACATCGAAACATGTTCCGCAAAATCAAAAGTGTGGTTGTATTTTTGAAAATATTATTAACACTTGTGCTATATATAAATTCATCAAAAATGAAAACGAAGAAAAGTTGCTCCATTTTAACGACATTCGGCTATCAACAAGTTAATTGTTACAATTTAATTACAAGTTTACAAGTTAATTGTTACAATTGTTTTGATTAAAATCAAAGGGCTCTAAGAGCCATCTCGTGAATACGAAACAACGTGTTCATTAGTTAAATTTCAAGCTTTTGATAAATCTTTTAACTTCGAAAAATTAACCGGCATTGTTTGAGCCAGCAAGCAAGTAAACCGTACAAAAACCCTTGCAATTAGCAGTTAACATTTAATATATATAGTTAGGCTTAGCCTAACAGCGTCACCCCTGAAGACCCTCTGAGATGAAACTTAAGTAATGCTGCATATATAACAACTACCGTAAACTTCATTGTTCTGCGGCATTGGCTCTTTCCCACATATAATATCTTTGGTTTCAATAATAGAGGAGGGGCTGATGGTTCATAATTATATTTCGGTATAAAAATAAAGAAACCCAATTTGCGTCATATAAATTTTAGGAAATTTTCGTGCTCAGAATAGCAGAAGACAATAGCTAATAATTTTTCTTCTTTGATGAAGTTCCCCAAATGCAATATCTTTTAAAAATTGCATGTTGTGCGATTGGATCTCAAATTACTTGAAACCTTAAAAAAAACTAGACAAAATGCAAGCGTAGAAGAGGAGACTGAAGTGCGAAAAGGCTAAAAAAGGAATGGGAAGAAAACTAAAACATCGCGTCCAGCTAAAAGCTCTCTTATAGACAGTCCTTACTCAGATTTCAATGTAACTTCGCAAACAGTTTTACGCTTATTCGCTCAAATCGCTGCTCGCTGTTTGCAAAGGCATGAAGCGCCGAAAGGGTGGATTCTCGCGCGTGTCTGCTAGCGAATTTAACACGTTATGTCTCGTTTCAGACAATGCAATGAAGTGTTTTCCTATTTGTAAACTGAATGCAGCTATTTGTAAACATCAAGAAACATTAAAATTAACCTTAAGTTGTTTCTTATTCACGAGATGTCTCTTAGAGCCCCTTTGATTCAGTCCCATTTAGCATATTTAACAATTAGATTATGAGCTCGAGATTTCTATCGCGTGATAGTAAATTTATACTAAGGCCCTGTCCACGCGTATCCGGATATTTTTTAATCCGCAACTTTTTTGTTGCGGATTAGAAAATATTCGCGTCCACAGGTAGCATATTCGAATCGTATTTGCCCGTCCACACGTTACCAGATTCGCTCTAGTACCCAGAGCTCCTCTTTAAATGTTGTCAACAGAGCATGCGCAATGTCCAAATTCAAAGCCGAGTTCAACTGTAAACACGTTATTAGACTTGAAATAAGTCCAAATAGAGGTGAAGCGATAACGTTTTAGTCGGCCATGTTGAATTTTCGCGCGGTTAAAATCTGGATCCGATACTGTTACGTCAGCATATTCAAAAATATCCGGATTCGACCGTCCACACGATGCCGTACTTGTAGCGTATTAAAAAATTTCCATTCTGGAGAGCGGATTAAAAAAGTTGCGGATTCGTCAGCCGAGTTCGCCGGATACGTGTTGACGGAAGGCCAATCCGCAACAAAAAAAATTGCGGATTCAAAAATATCCGGATACGTGTGGACAGGGCGCCTAAATGTTTTCATTTCATTTACCGGAACCAGTTAAGTGTGCCATTGCTAACTCCACAGATCCCCTGGGACTCTATCTCCCCTTTAATCTGAAACGATTAAGAAAATGTACGTGTCATTATATACTATAGCAGAAATAAATTCACGTATAAAATTTTAATTAGACATTGGAATTGTGCCATAAAGATTCTGTTTTAGACAGGCTGCTTGATTCTATCACTGTGCATTTTAATACACGCGAACACTAAAGTCATCATCATCATCATCATCATCATCATTTTATTTCAATAATTTAAATTTAACAAATTAGAGAAATATACAACCTGCATATAGCAAAGCTAATCAGGGCAGGTTGTATAATTTACAATCAAATTTAGCAAACACACTAAAGTTTAAAACTGATGCTGTTTTAGTCTGCTTGATTTTATCACTGCGCATTTCAATACACACGAACAATAAAGTTTAAAACTCATTCGACATTTCGTTTTTCACTACCGCGATTATCACAGGAGACAATAATCCTTTACTCAACAAGATCAAGAGGTTATCTTTGTGGGTTGTGATTTTTGGATTTCGATCCATTTAGTCACTTTTTGTTTTCATGGGTTCAATGTTTGTCGCCATAATCATGATTGACGGCAGCGTAAAACGTAAACATTAGCTATGACTTAAAGTTCAGATATTGAAAGGCGTAGTAACAAATATTCCAGTGAGAAATAGGGTTCCTTAGAAACCCAGCTTGCAGTTTAGTACTTTGAGTGCTTACGGCTACCCTAGGTCTTCGCTGATACGAGCGAAAAGAACAACAGCGAATGGCCGGTTGCCTTACAAAATCAGATAAACTTCGGGAGTTTTAACCTTACAGTGACGCAGAGATGCACAAACATATGCAATGGATGGATGGATGGATGGATGGATAGGTAGATCGAAAACTTTATTTAACCACGGTAACTTTGATCAAAAATTACAAAAGAACAAAAGAACACAACGGAAACCTTTGTCAGCTTCCAGTTATCGGGCTATTTTAGACTTAGATGGATGCATGCATGGATGGATGGATGGATGGATGAATGAATGGATGATAGATAAAAGTGAATAAATGACTGAATGAACGAATGAATGAACTGATTAGCGAGTGGCTTAATGAACGACTACGTACCCAAGTTAGGACAGTGTAATCCACGTTCAGGTGTGCTTGAGAATTCTTGTCAAACATGTCATAGTATTGTGTGAAGGCGTCTTTCCTTAACCGAATCCATACCACGACATCAAATGCTTTAATAAAAACATAAGCTTCCATGAGGGACGTGAGGATTACCAATATCAAAACGGCAGGAAAGATTAATCAAGTACTAACCAATGTAAAGTATATTCACTAATTAACTCTAACACTAACCTGGGACCTAACTACTAATAAAATGTTAACCCTTTAACGCCTAAGAGTGCCAAAAATCAAAATTTAAGAAAAATCCCAAATTTAATTTTGTAAAATATTGAAAAACAAATGGTACTATGCAAAAGTACTGCTGAAGAGGTTTCATTTGAATGGTCACACCATAGGATTTCATCCACAGACTCAAAAGTTAGAACAGATGGTACCATGCAAAAGTACTGCTGAAGAAGTTTCATTTGAATGGTCACACCATAGGATTTCGTCAACGTTAACAGACTCAAAAGTTAGAACAAATGGTACCATGCAAAAGTACTGCCGAAGAGGTTTCATTTGAATGGCCTAATAATAAATTATTTTCTTCTAAGGATGGTTGCCCTAGTTTTCTAGCCCATTATGGTTATTTCGGGCAGCCAGTAATCTCCATTAATTCTATTACTTATTTTAAATTCATGTAAATAGACTATAGAGTACAAATAAAGTCGTTGTTGAAGTTGTTGAAGTCATACCATAGGATTTCGTCGACAGACTGAAAAGTTACAAATACACCATGTCTCCTTAATTGACTCTGGGAGTGAAAGGGTTAAATGGATGCACGCACACACACATAAACTCTCGCATAAAGAACAAAATAACAAAAAATACATTGCATAATAGAGACAGAAAAACAAACAAACAAATCAAATAGTTACCTAATACTAATGTCCTTCTATGAATCTTTTATAAATATGTAATGCTTAAAATTAAGCTAAACAATTAGCCTACAATACTGATAAAGGCTCCTATGAGCCAACTCGTGAACACGAAACGCTCTATATAAAAGATTCTGCACATATTTGGACCCTCCCCTCTCCTCGGCGTTTTATTCCACTAACCCCACACTCCCTGCGTCCAATTTTCCACTCTCCCCTCCCTCCACCGCCGTCCACATGGGTAATGTAGATGACTATTTCATATCGCGGGCTCAATGTTACAACCGCGCCATCGAATAAAATTTCTACTCAAACACTATAACTCATTCAAGGCTTCCTGTATTCACGAGTTAAAATTATAGAATATATGGAGTCAATCGATTTTTAAAATCAATCATCAATTCAATGGATCAATAAACGTTGCTTACTGTAGTCGAACGTGTAGACATTCATCTGTAACGAGTCGCCATATCCAGTTCCACAGTATAGCAAATAATCATAGCACCGTCGGTAGCAATACCAGTAACAGTAGGAGTAGCAGTAACTTCTGGTGCTTCTAGTGTAACCATAATCATTGTAGTTGCTTTCCCAGGAAGATCGACATTCTCCATTATTGAATAACGCAAAATATTTGTATCCTCTTCCCAATGCAGCCTTAGCACATTTTTCTACTTTGTCTGAGTTGCTTCGAGAAGAATAAGACTCCATCAAAATGACGTCTTGTCCTTCAATTGATGGCGTTGAAGGCACCCTTCCGCTGCTTGTTTTGTAGCAGTAGTAATCTTTTGTATAATACACTGAACAAAAATATGTTATTTTATCAGTCAATTTTCTAGGGCATTTGGGGGCCACTTATATTATTATTCACGCCGTTTATAATCCCGGACGGGTATAAGTTTATCCCAGGACAATTTGTTTTATGACTTACAAAGTCCTGGCCTTTTTCCCCACGGGGGGGGGGGGGGGGTACTCCCATATATGAGCTATATAGGTATGTGCCGCTGTGAAGGGTATGGTTTTCAAGCAGTTTAGTCTGGGATAGAGTATAGTAATCAGAGATTTTTGGTCTAGAATAGGGTATCATTTTCCGCGAAACTGATCAGTTGCGTGGAGAATTTAGTCTAGACAAGGTTTACTGGCAAATGGCATCTTAGACTGTGATAGTGAACGAGTTTCTGGAAAATAGCGAGTCTGGAATAGGTCTAGGATAGGGTAGGGTTTTTCGGTGTTTAGTCTAGAATAGGATTGCAAAATGCAGCTAAAATGGTCTAGTATAGGTTAAGGGTCTCAGAGTCTCAGCGGCACACCCCCACCCAAAAATTTGAGTACCCCACCCCCACCCGGGCCTTTTTCCTTGTAATGAGATCATTAGCAAGGACGTGGAATTTGTGGACACTTAAAGGTCATGCGTTGAGATGATACATCAACAGAAAGGTCGGTTGTTGAAGGAAAATTTAACTGAAAGCAATATATCCTTAGTGCTCAATATTGGCCTCAAATTCCTTATGAAAAACTCTAGAGGCAAAGTATTGATCTTGTTCTTTTCTGTACTGTGGGGTACAAAAACGTATAACAGTTTGTTAATTCTCATCTGCTCATCTTTGTTCAAAGAATACCATTGGCCTGGAGTTCGTCCGTAGAGGAAATGGGCATAAATGCTACAACTGACTGATTGATTACAGTAAATGTTTGCTTGGGCTAACAGAACATACCTCATCACTACAATTCCCAAAATACATTACTTACAATTAAGGCTCTCCGTTTTTGAAGCACAGTCGTACGTCGACTCAGCAGGCGGTAAATATTCAATGAAAAGTAGCCACAACGGAAGAGTTAGCCAAACATGTAGAGTTGCCATTTCAAAAAGCACTGCAAATTCCAAATTAGAACTGTGTGAGAAAGAATGCCTATGTTAAAAAGAAATCAAAATTAGCTTTAGCTCGTATTACTGTTGCCAAAATGAACCTCGAATCGCTCCATAAATGCCAATAAATAGTCACGCCGAACAAACGACGCAATCTTGGGGAGTTAAGAGCTTGTCGGATGTAAATTTTTAATTCGCAATGCCGATGAACCATGAACAACCGCCGAAATAACTCACATTCGACTTCATAAGTTGAGCTGAAAGCGTGGAGTCAATTCAGTTTTCGAGAATCTTTGAACTTTTTGGATTTGGATATTTTCGGCAGTCAAACAATGCCATGCAAGAAAAATATTTGTTGGATTAATAGAGTAATATTTTTACACGTTTTCGCTGCCGACGCATCTACAAGGTATAATTTCAGATTTGACAAAATTTCTTTGACAGTTTTTTTTGTTTCAGCAATGACATTTATATTTTAAAAATTGCCTATTGTTTACACTCCACCACGAGGTCGTTCAAATTATCACAATTGATCATTTTCATCTGCGACGCTGTTTTTATGGCTTTATTGCAGAAAATGCCAAATGGATTACCTTTCCTTTTTTGTGATAAATGAATTGAATTATTGGTTTGAGGTAAACCACCCTTAAGATGTATCGAACAGGGCGCGTTTATGTCGCAGTTATACAGATAACCCCGGCTTGTTTGTAGTTATTTGTTGATGACAACCATTAAAAATACAAAAATATAGTAATTTACACTTTGCGCTTACATCAAAAGAAATCATGTCAAAAAGACATAAAAAAGTTACCATATCCCTTTATAGAAATTCTTTGTTGTCCTCGAGTTTTAGATCTTTAACACTTTTGCATATTAAGACCATTTTTAAAGCGGTGTAAGCGCAAATTCATAGGTTCCGAATGAAGAATTTATTTAGGAAAATGCTTGGAATAACGTTCTCTGTATTTTCGTATGATCTGAGTGCCTTTAAGGAGACGGTCACCATGTGAAAGGTAAATACAGTTTGATCTTTTCGGGTATTTTAGTTGAATTTCGAACCCAAAACGACATTTTTATTCCTCTGAAACGAAAGACGTTATATTTTCGGATGTTACGGAAGTTTAAGACGACATTTTACTAAAGATTATTGACTAGTTTTTTTTTGCCTATTTCGACTGAAGTCTTCCGAACAGATATCCCACCGAAACAATTTGTTGGGTACTCCTGCAAATTGTACGTTTTAAAAATAATTTTCACTAAGATGCGAGCTGAAGGCAAACGGAGTAGTTATTTATTTTAGACCGCTGCCTGTTCTGAACACTGAATCCTTGAAAGAGTCTCATTGCACAACGAAATCAGAAGGCATTTCATTGGAAAATAACAAACAGCTGAGATTCCCAATGAAAAATTACGCGATTTCTGTTTAACGAAAAACATCAATTCCTCAGAAAACTTACTTACTTACCAAAACTCTTACATGTTAAAAGAAAGAAGAAGTTTGATTTCGAAGAAAATTGACATGATGTCTGCTTTAATTGTCTCCGTTTAAAGACAGCAAGATTTTTGTTTTAAGGGGAAAAAAATACTCAAAAAACAACTTATCAGGAAACTCAACTGGCAACAAAGTTTTCACCTGAAAACATTGATTCAGTATAGAAGTGATATGATGTTTGTTTAACGGGAAAAATTTACTCTCGAAAAGAATACTTTATAAGGAAACTCACCTTTTGAAAACTTTTCGACGTTGAAGCTGACGAGAAGTTTGATTCATCCCTTGATCTTTCAGTTTTTAGAAAAAAGTAATCGCTGTTTCATTTAATTCTTCTTAATAAATACCCGTGATGCTCCTTAAGTTCATTCTGATGATTTGGGCAGTTTTAGTTTCTTTTATTTCGTTAATGACTCTAATAAACTATTCATGAAACTGCGTCAGTGTCTATTTTGTCGCGTCTCCTTTTGATCTTATTTGCTTTGACGAAATGTTTTTAACTTTAACCAGAAGACAGTATTTATTCAATCCATTTGGTTGAACAAAATTGAAAATATAACCAAAATCAAACAAGAAAAGGGGAACGATTTCTGTATAACCCCATACATTAGTTATGCATACGGTTTTTAAAACTGAAACAAAAGCCAAAAAACAATAAAACGCCTAAGGAAAAACAATAGCGCATACATGTATAATTAATGTATGGGGTTATACGGAAATCTCCCCAGAAAAGGTTCCGTTGTCTTGACTAGAACGCATTATTACGCAGTTCGTATAGTGCTTTAATCGATGACATGAAATATTGTTACAGAGGTTCATCCAATACACTGCCGGCAGTACCCCAAAAACTTAAAGTGAATAAAATGCGTAACAGTTGATATTGGAAAACTTCTACAAAAACAAACAGCACTGCGGGAATCCAACTTTTCGTTTGAATCACCTGACGTCTTCAAAATTCTAAAATCTAAATAGCTTTTTCTAAACGGCCCTTCTTTTAACAGGTTCTTCATATCAGCAATAGTAATCGTCGTGCCAAGTTTAGCATTTTAAATCTTTGGAGGTGCAGCTGAGCGTCTCTATGTTCGAAAGGAAAACAAGTATTTCGGCACTCAGTTTGTAGACTATGCACATCAGGGATCTTTTGAATCTTTGAGCTGAACACAAAAATTTTTAAAGAAAATTCAGCTGTATTTTAAGAATTACTTAAAAATGGGGAACGCATACGATGTTCTCTAATTTCGAAATATTATTTTTCCCATAAAATAGTTATTAAAGATCGTCGGATTAACCCTAACCCTAACCCAAAATTTGCCATAGTTGTTTCATTTTACATTCTCTGCAGCATGTCAGTTATCTCTAGTGTCGCTCTCAAAGCCGGAAAAACAAACTGCTTAAGCTGATGAAAACAATCTATAGGTTTCATTTAAATGATAAAGCCTTTGGGTTTCATTCACTGGTTAAAAGTTTGAACTTCAATTACACATGACCAAAGGTTTGCCTCTGGCTGTGAAAAATAAAAGATTGTTGGAAAGATGTTTAGGAACTTTCAGATTTTGAAACAAAGTTTTGCAAATCAGAAAAATATAATCACATTTGTTTTATTTCTTCTAATAATGTACGTGCATGTCAATTAATTAACACAAAAACATTGCAAAATACACAGTTGGATGTTCACCTTAGATACAATAGATAAAATTAGACTTCTTTCACTGAAAAACACACACAATGTTCTCGCTTTTATTTTGCATTGTAAAATGATAGCTCCTGTTTTCTATTCAAAGTCATTTAAATATTCATACTCTGTTTGAATTCGATGATTATGTAATAACTTACTCTTCAAACGACGCCTATAAGATATTCTAGGTTTCTTCCACCTTCCTATTGGTCGGTGAAGGTTTAAAAGTTTATTTGAAATCAAGAAAGCATCTTTTGCACGTAACCTCAGCAAAAACGTAATTTGCTCCCCTTCCACCCTACCCGCATCTTTGGTTGGCAATTATTAATGATGCATTTATTTGACTCAGCTCGTCGCCAAGAACCCCTCCTTTTCATGATCAGGTCTGTTTTCATTTTTCAATGCCTTAATTCTTGGCACCTAGCTGTGCCAAATAAAAACTGAATCCTTCGTCGCTCCACGTCGTCCTTCAGCACTTTGACCGGAGTGATGTGCCCTGCATTCAGTCCTTATTAACCCTTTAACTCTCAAGAATACCAAAAATCAAAATTTAAGAAAAATCCCAAATTTTATTTTGTAAAATATCGAAAAACGAATGGTACCATGCAAAAGTACTGCAGAAGAGGTTTCATTTGAATGGTCACACCATAGGATTTCGTTCACAGACTCAAAAGTTAGAACAAATGGTACCATGCAAAAGTACTGCTGAAGAGCAAGAATTTGGTTTTATCGACTGAGTCGATAAGGTAAATTAGCCACCGTAAAAAGATTCGAGAAAGCTGACGTTTCGAGCGCTAGCCCTTCGTCGGAGCGAATCAAGGGATTGTGGGTAGTGTGTGGTTTTATATAGTAGGAGGAGCTCCGCCATTGGTGGAAATTTGGTGACGTGAAAAACAAATGTAACAAATGTTTTTCACGCCACCAAATTTCCACCAATGGCGGAGCTCCTCCTACTATATAAAACCACACACTACCCACAATCCCTTGATTCGCTCCGACGAAGGGCTAGCGCTCGAAACGTCAGCTTTCTCGAATCTTTTTACGGTGGCTAATTTACCTTATCGACTCAGTCGATAAAACCAAATTCTTGTGCTTCACCCCCACCGACGCAGCACCACAGTT
This sequence comes from Cladopsammia gracilis, assembly GCA_022457155.1. Taxonomy (NCBI): domain Eukaryota; kingdom Metazoa; phylum Cnidaria; class Anthozoa; order Scleractinia; family Dendrophylliidae; genus Cladopsammia; species Cladopsammia gracilis. The sequence goes on from JAJGOT010000016.1 coordinate 1,618,347, forward strand.
TCTCTAGAAACTAACCCCATTCATTTACCGCTGAAGAGGTTTCATTTGAATGCCATTGGTCACACCATAGGATTTCGTCGCAGACTCAAAAGTTAGAAATACACTACATGTCCCCATTATTGATTCTGGAAGTTAAATGGTTAATAACAAAGGATTCAAATAAAATATGGCACTATTGGATTCCATTGTTTTTATGGAAGTTTAGATACCATGCTATCTGACAAAAATTCAAAGATTATGCTAGAGTATGACTAAATTTTGCCAGATTCTCGAAAATCTATCAATTAATGGTAAAGTCTGGGAACTATACCAACCTCAGACTATTGCATATCAAATGTGGCGGCCTGTTTACAAGGAGGTAGGGACGCTTCAGATATAATGGTGCACGTACATTTTAAAATGCCCAGCCTCATAGTATCCGCAGTGTACAGGAACTAAGGGAATTTAAGGTCAAACTCCCCAAACGCTAATTTGTCAACTTCGCAATTATAATCAGGTAGTTCCATTTTTCGTGTGCGTTTGTCTTGTAATATCATTTAGTTTAACCATTAAAACAATAGTTTGAAAAACACTTTTATTCACATGCACTTTCTAAATTAACACTGATGAAAAGCCTGAAATTACTCCTCTCGCTTTCATGGTGATGTATACTACACCTTCAGAGGTTAGCTCTTACGTCTTTAGAATGTTTAGTTATGCCGTCATTTGGTTTGCTAATAAAAAAAAACCGCTACACTTCCCTTGTCTTTGTTGCAAGATAACTACTGGCCCCTTAATTTACCTTTAAAATTAACCTGACCTTGTTTCGCGTCAACGAGATAGCTCTTAGAGCCCTTTGATTTTTTTGTTATGTACCCTTAGCTTCATTAGCTGTTAATTTCTCTTAATAATATGAATCACTTTACAATGCTAAATCAATTAATGACCATTTTCGGCAATATGCTAACGGCGTGACATGCGATGTATTGAAGTCAGCATTTTTAAGAAAAAGTGAAAATAGATCTCTCATTTTGGGAACTTAATTTTAACAGTTTATCTGTTCAGTCGGTGTCTAAGAAGATGTTCGATTTTACATTTTTTTATTTAAATTTGTAAAAATTCTTGTACGTTTTAGTGTTTATTACCTCTTTAATCTCATCTTATATTTTTAATCTTAGTTAAAATTAAGAAGGTATTATATTTTTATTGTTTTATTATAGTTTAGTACACGACCCCTCAAGCATTTTAATTGCTTTAAGGTGATTCCTCAGTATTGCACTGCGCATCCTGTACTGCGCATAACACACGTAATAGTCCTTTCTTGGCAGCCAGTTGATAACAACACTCTTTTTAGTGAACGGTTTTTAAAACACGCAGCTGGAAATTTAATTGTCTTACGAGTAGTTTTCAAAAGGAGAATTGCCATAATTTATAAGCAATGAACGTGCGCGGTTGAGCAAAATGAGCGCGCGCACATTTTGGAGGATGGAATGTTTTTTTATCAAAAGCCCGCAAGCTCGTTAGAAAACACGACTGTCTTTTTCTCTCTAACGAGCATGGTGACCTATATTTTTTATTGCATCATTTTGATGTTAAATTAATGCTTTTTAAGTTAAGAAAGTTAAAAAAAATTCCTCGACAGGAAAAAAGGATATCGATAAAAACGTTCTCAAATCAGTTACTCGTGGGAGCAAATTGATGACCTTGAAAACATGGACGCGAGGAACGTTTTGAGTCCGTGTCATTTGAAGTTGTGTGACGTTTGTATAAATTTTATTTTAAAGTGTTCCCATATGGTGGAGACTTTAACCTATCACGTTTTTTGGAAGAATTGTAAACTTTGCTTTCACGGGTTACCGGGAAAAGAAACATGAACCAATCAAATAATGACGTGCGTGATCGGTATTGCTAGAGGCATAAATGGGGCAACATTGGTCCATTATATCTCTTTACCGAGCATGGTGATCTATCTTTTTTATTGAATTTTTCGAAACAACTTATGGTAGGGAGCTGTTAGGGAAAATGAAAAAAAAAAAATCGTTCGACAACTTTTATTTCTGAGGAATCACCTTAATTACTGATCGTGTTTAAATAAAGGATCTACTACTACTACTACTACTACTACTACTACTACTACTACTACTACTACTACTACTACTACTACTACTACTACTACTACTACTACTACTACTACTATATTTCTAATCCTAAACAAAGACGTATGCTCCAAATTGATACATCAAGCGTTTCAATTCGCGGTTCATGTGCTTTATTCTTTAGCCTCGAGAAACCAGGGAAATTTTAACTATCTTGTAAATAGCTATAATTTTATATCTTGTAAATAGCTATAATAGCTATTATGTTAATTTACCTTGTACATAGCTTTGATATATTGTAACTTGTTTTAGGTGTCCCCAATTAGCAGCAATGCTAATCTTGTTGACACATTAATAAAGTTATGATGATGATGATGATGATGACGATGATAATGATGATGATGAATGTTACTTTATTAATTTTATAAATGTCTTTTTTTTACTGCACTACTTGAGACACTGTCATCGTTCATCAGTACATAAAATCTTTAAGCTTTTTCTCAGTTTTAACAGTTGGCTGTCAATTTGGTTCGTTCACGCTCCAATTAAACACGCTTTTACATAATAACTGTTCTGTATTGTATTATCAGTGGCGGATCCAGGGGGAGGGTCGGGGGTGTCCAGACCCCCCCCCCCCCCCACCCCCCTATCGGACTGTGTCTCCCATGTGGTTCATAAAAATAATAGAATCAAATTGTTTTATACGTGGTTGTTTCACTTCCACTAGTTGACTGATTGTCATGTTTTTTTTTTACCGAACAAACGCATGTGAACTCTCAGAAATGCCGGAAATGGCGTTTTAGAGGGTAAAATCGGAAAAAATTTTCGGGAGACATGCACCCGGACCCCCCTTTCAGAAATTCCTGCATCCACCCCTGATTATCGAAAGGAATCGAAACAGGATTGAAGGTAAGATCTTTGTTTAAAAATTAAAGCCATCTATTTTACACAATGTTTGTATTACTCTAAATCCAACCCTTATGATTAATGGGATAGTAAATAGCTAAAGGAGGAGACATTCTCGCCAGAGAGAACCAGTTGGAAAATGTGAAGGCGCTTGACGTATCGCAGGGAATCATTGTGTTAATAGACTAGTTATACAAAAAAAAAACCACGAAAGCATGTTATCAGCAATAATGATAATAAAGATGATAATGATGGTAATAATAATCGTCTTGTTTGCAATAAAATGCAGAGAAAAAGATAATAAAAGTGTTTTTGTTAAAGGGAGGAAATTGTGGATACAACAAACAAATGCGTTGCTCTATTTTTTGCACCTCCAAAGGAATTTTGTGTGCGGAGCAGAGCGATCCGACGCATAGAGTTTTTCAGCTTCAAAACTGCAAGCATAAGACATCTTATTATAGGTGCGGTTACACGGGGCACTCTTACCGTGGTAAATGACGGTAGTTTCTTGGTGTTGCGGATGGTGTGATCACCAAATGACGTAAAACAAAAGATTCAAAAGACACTGAACAATACTCACACCAAAACACAAAAGCTAACCGACAATGGCTTCCGCAACAGCAAGAAACACCCTAAATGACCCTTTCACCACGGGAAACTGCATATAGTGAGTGTGACCAACATTTCTAGAGGTAAATTTCCCGTCGTGAATATCCATGGATACATAAAAAAGATCACACGAAGCGCCCATGAAATTTAACGTGCTAAGTTGCAATGGGGTTTTGATGCCCAAGGTACAAGAGCCAATCACGATGCTCCGTTTGACATCAACACGTAACCGGAAAAGAAAACTGAGTGACTCCCTGAATTGTGACATTTTTTTGCCTTGACAAATCACAAATCGCGTGTAATACTAAAACCTCGCGATGATCTACCATGGGAAATGCCATTTACCGTGGTGTGTGTAACCACACCTTATGAGACACCTGCAACGGCTTTAAAACACCTAATAAAGAAAAATAAAATAAAATCTCAGAAATGTTGCCAAATTTTTGAGTAAACAGTCTTATTAATGCTGTGTTCAACAACAACAACGATACTTTATTTAAAGTGGCGCATACTCTTAGCTATATGGATTAGTTTAAAAACACTTTTCCAGCTAATTCACAGGTATGCCACTGTGAATAAAATTATTAAGACAATATAAAAACTATTTACAATTAAATTAAGTTATCACACGTAAAAATACTATTAAAATAGTCACATCAGCATCGAAACATATTTAGAGTAAGCATTATTTTTTTTATTTATTAAGCTAGTTTTTATGATTGTTAAGCACATTTGATCATGATATGTAAATGTTAAGTTGCGCTATAGAAATATTAAATATTATTATTATTATTATTATTATTATTGTTGTTGTTGTTTACATTTGTTTCACGAACATGATCTTGCTACATGCATGGCGAGATTTTGACGATAAACACAGTGGGTTTCCAGAAAGTTATCACGTTTCTAAACGTGCTTTTGAGGTAAAGAGTAGAAAAATGAGCGTATGAATTCTAAACTGGTTGCTTCAGATTCACAGTTTCTTTGATAACATAACGCCTCGAAGAATGAGAAGCGGGGAATTTGTAGTGAGCAATTCTGACACGGAATATTGCTGCTAGCGCTATTGTATCATAATGTAAAGCCTATTTGTTTATTATTTATTTGTTTATTAAAGCCTATTTGTTTATTTTAAGCCAAGTCTGTTTTTAAATAGTAAGAGTAATTCTGTGCCCAGTAGTTGAAGTTTCAAAAAACGTGTTCGGCTCGGTATGATAGTTTAGCTGTGAAGAGGTTTCACAGCCTCGACGAGAATATGTTCCATTACACCACAATTGAATACAAGTTTAAGGGTGGCGTCGATCAATGGGCCCCCCAGATATCCAACGAAACCCCCCCGGATTTTTGCTTGCTCTCTCATAACTGAGAGTTTCAGGTTATGGTTACAGTATCCTGGTATTACTCTGTTTCCTATGGCTTCAAACTTCGATGTAGTGAAACCATGTTTTGTTAGCTTCGGTATGTAGTCGTCGATGCCATAGGACACATTTTCAGGACAGAGTACCCACAATAACCCTAACAGTTTGATAAGGATCTGCATTGGAAAGCTATAGCTCTGAAGTGGCTTCAGCAATACGTCATCAGCCATAAATAATTTCCCTCCTGGCTTCAGAACTCGAAAGGCCTCTTGAAAGAAATCTTCTCTGCTTTTGAAGTGAGCTCCTCCTTCTACGCTAATAACGCTATCGAAAGAGCTGTCATCATAAGGCAACTTCGTTGCGCTACCGCGCGTTACAGCTATCCCGGTGTCACGCAATCTTCGTTTGGCGAGTTGTACATTCCCGGCGCTGACGTCAAGTCCTTGAATGTTGCAGCCGTATTTGGATTTGATCCTCATCATGCCTGCTCCCTGGCCACACGCAACTTCGAGTACGTTATGGTTAGCCTGTATCATGCTCCCCTCCAGTAGCTCATCGTACATTGTCTTGTAGCACAGTGGGGGTGGTATGGGATCGCCTGATTTCGTCTCCCATATTCCAAATGTAAGAAATCCTTCATTCCAGTCATATTTGGTATCCACAATGCGAGAATAAAACTTAGAAACGTTCTCTTCGTGCTCGGTAAATACCATCTTTGGAAGACTCTTTATTGCGGTAGTTGGCAAAACCAGTAAGAAAAACCTGTATCATAGATAACAACCAATCAACTCGTTCATAATTAACAAGTGAGGAGGTACTGGGCTGGCAAGAAATGGGAAAGGCCTTTACAGCTGAATTGTTTACATTTCACCAACGTGCGTACTGGGGTTGACACACTTTGCTCCTAAAATCGAGTATCTTTTTGGCATTGCCGTCAAAACTGTCTATTATGCTCCAAATTATATATGCTCGACTGTTGCTATTAGGCTCGTAATTATGCCGTAAAAAAGTTTCCCGGACCCCGTGAAGGTGACCCCCCATGAAGCGCCATAGTAGCCTGGCATAATGAGAGTAACCAGGCTTGAAGAGACTCGCTTGAGGATGCACTGGGAACAAGCCCAAAGTGCTCAACGGTCCACCGAGGTCAAACGTCCGAGGCGTTTTTCGTTTTATTTAGTGGAATTTTATTTAATATTAAATGGAAATGATGAGCTTTTTCCGTTGAAAACTGACCAAAACTCTTTGCTCCTGATCAAAATTATGTTGGCAAATGGCGCCGACAATTCTGCAGTTCGCAGTTTTTAAACGCTTTAATAGAACTTTTTTGGTGAACTTTCAAAACGTTTGGTAAATTGACAGTGTATTGGCAATCTATTAAACTTTAAACAGTGAAAATGACAACCTTAACTTTTAAGTACTTTGCTTAACTTTTGCAAATTTCTCTCGTTTGACCGCGGTTAAGCTCAATAGCCTAGAACGGAAACTAAGTTGGACATTAAAATAGCTTGAAATTGTGTAGTTTTTACTTAACAAATGGACAATAGTAGCTCTTAAAAAAAGAAATAACTGTTATCATAACAGTTCTTTCTGTTTTTTTTAGAGCTACTATTGTGCATTTATTAAGTAAAAACTACACAATTTCAAGCTATTTTAATGTCCAACATGGTTTCCGTCGCAAAATGGCACTATAGCAGTATTACGCCGGCATTATGCTCGATGCTCCACCTATAGTATTATGTTCGAAATTATGCTGGCATAATGTGTCAATCCCTAGTGACTACTTTGCATGGTGGCCATGTTAGGTGGCAGGAACAATAAAAATGTTTTGCATTAGAATGAACATATTTTACCTGAGCCTAAGGACAGAAATTCTATTTTTCCTGTCATCTAGTATGGCCGCTGTGCAAAATAAGTCCGTCAATCCATCAATTACTAAAACCTTATACGGGTAAAATTGTCGATCTTTTAGCTCTGTTTCGTTGAAATCCTGTCAAATCCAAAATAATTTTAACGGCGTTTTCTTTGATTAATGTCTCTCAGCTTTATCCGTTCATTGTTTTGAACCTAACCCTAACGGCTGTAATCATGACTACACAGAAAGATAGCCAACAATTGATTACCTCAGGACATTGTTAAATTATTACACCAATATAATACTTGCAGGAAAACGAATTATTAGCAAATGTTCTTCTGGCCGTTGGAAATGCGTTCTTAACTTGCAGCTAACTGATACGTCACCCGGTCGAACTTTTACCGCAGGTAAGCCGATGTCGGTTTGCCAAAATTTGATCCTGAACATTTTGCATTCGGGTGCTGGTTATTTTGTCAATTTGGATACTTAAACGTTACCGATTCTTGTCGAAAAAAATTGTTAAAAAAAAAAAATATATATATATATATATATATATATATATATATATTCTAAGAGAAACAGCACTTACGTCTTGGTTGAATCCAAATGAAGATGAATTGGCGAGTAAATGCTGTGGATTGAGAATAAAAACACCAGACATAAAAATAAGATTGTTGGCTTCATAGGGTAGATCAGTATTAGACCCGTATTAAGCACAAAGAAGTCTACAACAAATGGTCAAACTGAATTGACAAAACCTTTCAACATATCTTAAGTCTTTTCAAAGTATGATGACTGGGTGACTGTAGAGCAAGTGTTTTTAAGAGTAATTATGCAAACCCAGAAAGCAAAAACTGTCGCTTCAGTTGTCATAGAATCTTGAGGGCGCGATGTAGCAGCTATCGCAAGATATCACACAAATAGTTCGATACCCTTTGAGAGAACAATACAAGAAATAACAGATTGAAGTAACAGACCATTCGACCAAAAAAATTGGGTTTGAATATTCGAAATTTTTATATGTCGAATGGAAAGGTATTTTATCGATCTGCCATAATTCTCAGGGGCACCCAACGAACAATCAGTTTGGTAAAATGTTTTATTTTACTCAAGGAAATTAAAATAAATGATATAAAAGCATTCCCAGGTGTTCTTCTACGTTGCTGGGAAAAATATATCTGTTCCTTTTTCCCAGCATAACACATAGGGAAATTCCCAGCCAGCTGGATAAAAAAATGTCTGTTTCCCAGCCAGCAATTAAAAAAAAAATGAATAGATGAAAAAAACAATAATAATAAGTTACCAAAAGGGACTTGAACTGGGAACTAATGAAACATTAATGCCAAACTATTTGAAGCTTTTTGTTTATTATTTTGTACATTTACTGCCATCTCGAACTTAACCTGTTCGGGTGTCTCTAAGTACTGCTTAAATTTGTTACTACAAAGCTGAACCTTTTTTTTAAAAGCCCCAAAGTGTCCTCCGATTTTCTTCGATCCAGTCTCTTTTCGATCTGCTCAAGTTAGCCAGCACAGTTTGTTCTTGCGACTCCTTTCTCAAGTCAACCAGCGCAAAAATGGTAATGAAAAAAATATGTACAGAATATTTTGCCAGCCAGCAAGAATTCCGCTGGGAAACAGATAAAGTGATCTGAGGAACAGATTCGTTGGGTGCCCCTGAATTCTGCCATAATTCTGCCATAGTAGCTGTAGAAACAGATGGTAGGAACACGAACTCAGTTCTACAAACAAGGAATATTCCGCGCAACAGTCGGGAATTCATATGCAAAAAAAGTTCGTGTATTTTTAATATAAGCGTATTGCTCAAGTCATTGAGCTTTGTTTTCAACTCACTAACGGCAGGAGCGATATTTCCTGAATCATCGACAAACCCTGTCAAAGAAAGAATTCTAAGTCGTCAAACGTGAAGAAACTGACGCAACAATAATAAAAATCTCTCTTGTAGCTTATCACGCGGCAACAACCAACCGACTACCATACCAAGTATGGAAATGCCAAATGGAACAAAACTATTTCCGGAAAACGGGCAACTTCGAGAAACGAATGGATCGCGCCCTTTAAACCTGAATGGAGCTACTATACACTACCGACTTGAAGGCGCGGTTTGATACTAGCTTTAATTGCGATATTTATAATGGTAATTGAACTGAGTGGAGTGCAATTTGGTCTGAAATCATACGCGTGATTTAAAAAAAATTTCATTCGAAATCACACTGATGTCAGACCAAAATTGCACGACACGAAGTTCAATTACCACTTTATTACATCCATTTTGAAATCGCAATTGAATTGCCCAAATACAGGATTTTAGTCAGTACCAATATTGATGTGACTTATAGATGGATTTTAGAGTAAAAAAAAAAAACAGTGCGATTCGGGAATAAATCGCACTGCTGAGAACCAATCAGATTGCAAGGATCACCAGTGATTTCAAAAGGGATGTAATAAAAGTAGGAATGAATAAAGCTCCTCAAATACACCGAAAGATGAAAAGATCAGATCATCAACGACTGATCATGAAAACACACAAACAGGGTGTAGATAAGTTGGTGAAAAGTACGCTTACCTTAGTTGCTTAGAGCATCAGCAGATTTGCTGATGTTTTGAAATAAGGTCGCCAAGTGTAAGCGTGAAAATGATAAAAAGGAGCAATTCAGTTGAAAAGAACAGCGTTCGTTATTATTGTGTTCGCAGGTGCACGCTTTCGTGCATGGATATAAAAAGCTACAAGGCAGTAACCAGGAATTATGACATCTTCAGCATCATTAATGGATGGATGGTGCAGCTTTCAGGTAACTATGACAATACCAATGGGCCACTCGCCTGATTCACGCACATAATAGCGGTAATTTTATCTGGCTTAGGAGATACGATATTAAGAAAGAGGTTGCATTAGCGCATTAATAGAGGTGGTGGATAGAGGTGTGTGTTGTGTGTTTCTGACGAGTTCTAGTAAATAGAGTTTTTTTTAAGAGTAAATGCATGCGGACATTAAAGGAGCACTGTAGACTGTGACTGTGGACTGTGGACTGTGGACTTTGGACTTGTTTACAAATACATACCAGTTATTTTTATAGAGTTTTCGCACGGTTAAATAGTAAACGATCTATCGATCGTGTCGATAAGCAAATTGTACATATTATTACTTTATCCTCAATTTCATCGCCGATTCTTCATACTAGCTGTATTTGTTTGAAATAATAAGCATAATTTAACAACCGTGAATTTGTAACGCAAACGTTTCGGCCGGTTCATATGTCGTCTTCATCTTTTGTTAACGGTAGATGCCATTTTAGCGAATCTGGAACCATTGCACTGATCCGGCAAACGCACGAAAAATTTATTTATAAAAGGTGCTCTTGTTAATGATACACTGATCCATAGCGGGTGATATATCCAACCTAAGCATGGATCTGGGTTAATATTTCTCAGTAATAATCTAGGGCCGGGGGGGGGGGGGGGGGTACTCCCATATATGAGCTATATAGGTATGTGCCGCTGTGAAGGGTATGGTTTTCAGGCAGTTTAGTCTGGGATAGGGTATAGTAATCATAGATTTTTAGTCTAGAATAGGGTATCATTTTCTGCGAAACTGATCAGTTGCGTGACGAATTTAGTCTAGACGAAGTTTACTGTCAAGTGACATTTAAAAATCGGTACGGCGGGGAGTGCGGTATTTTTACTAACCACTGGCATCTTAGACTGTGATAGTGAACGCGTTTCTGTAAAATAGTGAGTGTTGTATAGGTCTAGGATAGGGTAGGGTTTTTCGGTGTTTAGTCTAGAATAGGGTCGCAAAATGCAGCTAAAATGGTCTAGTATAGGTTAAAGGTCTCAGAATTCCAGCGGCACGCCCCCGCCCAAACATTTGCAGAGTAACCCCCCCCCCCCCCTCCCCTCCCGGGTATCTAGGCCCGAATTTATCGTAATATGCGCGTACGACGTCGCGCAACATCCGGGATCTTAGTAATTTTGAAACCAAAGCGAGGTTTTGTTTTTGACGCGCATCCCGTGGCTACACTGCCGATGTTACGTCAGCTACTAGTAAACACTTTTGTTTTGTTTAGTGAAGAAAACGGTTTGCAAAATCGTTTTTCCCTGCATTTTTTCACGGTTTGCTACTCAAGACAGCTTTCACATTTTTCATACAGTGGTCAAGACCGCATTTGAAGCTGTGTAACTCTGAAAGTCAAGCGTTTTTGCACTGGACGAAAAAACGGATTTTCCTGTATAGCAAATGTGCAGCAAACGTATTGCAAATTCCACATTTGCTCACATTTGCTCAAATTTACTTCAAGACAACGATCTGAATTTGCCCCAATTTTGCTATCATGGCAAAGCTGGTAAATTCCATATTTGCTTTAAATTTACTCCCATGCATAAAAATAGTGTAAAGTTTGTTTTTTTCTAGGCATTTGCCAGGGTAGCAAATACGATATCAAAAGTGACATTTTGTATGTACTTTGCCTGAAGTGGAAAATTTGATCAAAGTATCATTTTTGAACATAATTTGCCAAGGGTGGTAAATGTGTTTAAAGAATCATTTTTCCACGGATTTGCTCAGGGTGGTAAATGTGTTCAAAGAATTATTTTTCCACTTATTTGCTCAGGTGGTAAATGTGTTCAAAGAATCATTTTTCCACGTGTTTGCTCAGGGTGGTAAATGTGATCAAAGAATCATTTTTCCACGTATTTGCTCAGGGTGGTAAATGTGTTCAAAGAATCATTTTTCCACACGTATTTGCTCAGGGTGGTAAATGTGTTCAAAGAATCATTTTTCAACGTATTTGCCCAGGGTGGTAAAAGTGATCAAAGACTTCGGCATTTTCCACGTATTTGCTCAGGGTGGTAAATGTGATCAAAGAATCATTTTTCCACTTTTATGCTCTAGAAATGGGATGAAAAAAAAATATTTTCCCTAGGACAGTAAATGTGATCGGTGAGTCAGTTTTCGACATATATATTTGCTCAATTAATGTCTACACCACACTGCAGTAACAATAAATTCAAGTCATAAATGAAATTACTTTAACTAATTCAATAACTATCTAACTAAACCAAATCACGTTGTCAACCGTATTTACAATGTCGAATCACGTTGAGAATAGATCAACTACAAAATAATACACTGTTACAAAAGAATTCTTTTACACGATTTAACTGGGTGGTAAAATGCTACATGTTACATGAGCTCAATTTAATCAGGAATCATTTCAACAGGTGCATACAAAAAGCCCTAAATACAGGTTATTCTTCAATTTGAACACACAGTAAAAACTCTATTAGCCCCTGGGGCTTATGTAATTCGGGGGGCTTAAAAGAGAGGAGTTGGGAGGGGGAAGTTAAAAAAAACTGATCTGTGCACATATACTCAAAGGAGATTACTTTCTTCCTGGCATGCACTGCAAACAAACTACATGCGACCCACAAGCAGCTCATTTTACACAGACATTGTTGAGATACTGTACCAGGTCAGTTGCTTGTATTGGAAACATTTGCTGAAGAAATCCATGATAACCTATTAACTCTGCCTACATTTAGAGAATATCTTCCATTTCAAATATGTACAATTTGCTCTTAAGGCTTATTATTTTACCAAACGGCAGATTGAATGTATGAAAGCCTTGTATTTCAGTTCAACCAGTGTTGTGTGGTACAATCACTTATTTTACAGCTTTAGTTTATGTTATTGTGACCAAAATAGCATTTCAAACCATCCACAAATGCAAATAAATCGTCTCACAAAAGACGTGCTGTATGTAGTCTGCAGATTCATTAACACTTCAATTCAATGCCGATAAATACAAATAGTTGCTGAAAAGTAGGTTTATTGATCCCAAGAATCTGAAGATATTTCACGCATCTACACCACACGACACCAATCAAACTGAAATGTGAGGCTTATGATCGGTTTGCAAAGTTAACCAGACTTAAGAACAAATTGCAAATATAACTGAAATGGAAGATATTATTTTTGATAATTGTGTTTGTTTGCAGTGCATGCATGCAAGATACTAAGTGCCTTGTTTCTCTGCATACCTGTTTGATAATTATGTAATTGGAAGACTGCTACTTGGAAGCCAAAAATAATTGGGGGGAGGGGGGTACATAAATGGCCTATCTTGATGAAAATGTAATTTCGGGTGAATGTTTGTTTGGATTTGCCTCACTTTTTGTATGTGGCCTTGAGAAACAAATACCCATGTTGTTTTTTTATCCCTGAGTTCTGTTGGCATTTAGAAGATAAGTTCCATAGGATTCTTTCACTATAAAACCACATCTACTTATGACATCATATCTCATAGCCTTGTCCATCTGAGGGTTAAACAAAAAGAAACCACAAAGCAGTATGGTGAAATGGGAATGTTTCTTGAGTAAATTGGAGTGCAAAAAACAAAGCTATTCCTAGTGAAACTGAAATAGAATCTATGAAAGTGTACACTGGCCTTTTATGCACCAAATCCCATAATTGTCGAAGGAGCAGGTCATGGAAAATTCATGCAAATGGAAGCTTAATGTACGTGTAGTCTGTAAAGTCAAACTCTTGTTTGTTCTGTAGACAATTTAGTCATCATTAATTTTACTGAGCTTTCTCAGGAACTCATTACCCGGAGCATGCAACTGCCATACTGCGCCTATGAAATGGCATTTTTGCAGGATGGTTTATTTTTAGACTATAAGCCTTTCCCGTAAATTGGTTTTGGAATTGAAAGCCAATCACAAGAAATTGCATTGATAATAAACGTTTACCGTAAATGTAATACATAACTATGACAACTCGTCCACATAAGAATCAGAAACAATTATTTTTGCGGGAAAGGGAAAAGCTTATCTCAAAATAAACCTACTGGTAAAAATGCCATTGCACAAATTTATGGCATTTGTATGCCCCTGGTAATGGGCTCCTGGCTTTCTAGAGTTTGAACACCAATAAACCAAACCTGTGTTTGTGTAGGAGACTGTGCTTTTAAATGGCTGTGTCAGTTATGAATAATATTTAGCTGTTCTAAATGCAATATCAATTAGCACTTTTTAAAGATTAAAATAAAACAAAAACACTCAAAAACATGAATACTTTGTTGTTATGTGTTTGTTTTGTTGATTTAAAGTTTGCAACAGCGGTTTTAGAAACTTGAAGTTTGACAGAGTGAAAGTCAAACTTCAAAGTTTTAAACATTGTATTCATGTGTTTGAGTGTTTTTGTTTCATGATTTTAACCGTTAAAAAAGCACTAAATGTTGCATTTAGAAATTGAATTCATAACCGACACAGCCATTTAAAAACACAGTCCCCCACACAAACACAGGATAGAGATGCTCCTGTGAAACAATGATTAAACTGGTTTGCATTCTATTTCATGACCCAGTTCCTTAACTGAGGAGTGCTGACAATGCAAAGTCAGGGACATCTTCTGGTTTCGCCCAGGTTGATGATGGCCCTTGACTCGTTTCAAAAACCATGTTTGCACGGTCCCCCTATACTTCTTCGGCACTTAGTTTTACGGTCAAGGCTCTTCATCAAATCATCAAGTTCTGTGCTCCTCCAAGGGAGGGGTCTGACACACATAATTATGTTTATACTGTTTGTTTTCTACATCTAAACCCGATGTGCTGCCATTGGTTTCACCCTCAGGCTCCGAAATGGACTCCTCAGATGACATATAGTCCATCGTCAGGCAGATGTTATATTTTTCTTTATCTTCTTGTTGCATCGATGTCCATTCCTTTAATGCTTTTACCCGCTTAATTCATTTCTGTAAAAGATGAAAATCTAGAATTAACTAAGCACAAATAAGTAACTGAACAATGAAATTACAGTGTTACTGTGAAACCCACAACCCAAGACGATGAATGAATATATTGCACAACAATTTATGAGCCATTACTCGTAAGGTTGTTTACAGACAATTTTTTTACTTCCAGATAAATGTGTATAACAGGGTGCATATAAAAATCAGTTTTTACAACTACAAAGGTCTTTCTTGCTAGTCCAAATTAAATAAAAATTTTTGGGGAAGAGGGCAAGGGAGGCTGATCTACATGTGTATGAACAATGTAGTGATTAATAATTTTACCTTAGACTGTAAAGGGATGGTTGAAAATGATTACAAGGTTGTGATATTGATTTATCATTAAAATAATATACTGTATGTCTATTTTTTTTTTGTTGCATCACAGCAGTCCACACTACTAAATCCTTGAATTTGATTGGTTAAGGACACACTCTCTAGAGGTCCTGATATTCCCATCTGGACCCCATATACAGACTGTTCCGAATTTTTAGAATGTTCAGCTACAAAATTTTTGTACCTAAAATGTAAAACACTTAACAATGTAAAAATAATTATTATTAAGCAATAATGACTTCGGTTTTACTGTTAGAGTCCACATTTCTGCCAGACATATGGCTTTTACAAGTATGTACAAATTAAACCAATATTCCCACAGAGAAAAAATTATTATGTTACTTGCTGGCCTACAGTGTAGGCCAGTGCTGGCCTACAGTGTAGGTCGGGCCATATTGGGAAAAAAATGTGCCCTTGGGTCCAGTTTTTCCCAGTACAGACCTCCCGGCCAGCAAATCGTATATGACACAGTAGGTAATATTAATTTACCCATTTCAAAATAAAAATGTTTGAGGACAAACCGGCAATGTATAACTGGAGTGTTCACAGTAAAAAAAAATTGTGTTTACTGCAGGCATTAAACATCTTTTGCTTACCGTATTCTTTCTACATGTACTTCTCTTCCGCTGCTCCTGCAAAACTAATACTTCTGCTTCTTTTTGTCAACATTTTTCTGCTGCCTCATTTTGGTACGAAAATGGACTTGCATCACAGCTGTTTGAAATGGAAAAGTGTTAGAACATGTTAGTTACATGCATTGTACACTGTAGTTCAATTTTCATTTTCCTGTGTTTTTATTTTCATTCATTACCATATATATTGTATATTAACAAAGAAATAATATTATTATTATTTATTGTATTATTATTAGAAATCCAGCAAGGAAGAGATTTAAAATGCATGTCAAATTCAACTGTACGTACATGCATACACTGTATGTTATCACTGCACTATTGAAAAATCAAACCCTAAAACTGTTGGCACTACTCAATTTTGGACATGGAAATTTCACTCTTAATTTATAACATATTGTTATAAGTTGATGCACATGATACAAGGTCTGACAAAAGTGCCATCACTCATGGAATGTTACCTCAAAGCATGTTTACCACATGATCAAGGACCACATACATGTACATTTAGTGTCCTAAAGCAGTTGACACAGCTCAACTATGAATATGGCAATTTCAAGGCAAAATCACTCTTTATTTGGAACAATATGTGGTCCTTCATTACGGTACACAGTCATGCCTTGAGGTCTAACAAGGCTATTGTCGCTTTCAGAATCTACTAGAACTAAGATCTCACAAAATCAAACCTAAAAACAGCCAACACAGAGCAATTATAATCATGGCAATTTCAGGGGGCAAACAACTCGATTTTTTAGGACAATGTGGTCACTCGTCATGGTACACATGCTTCAAGATCTGACTAAACTGCCGTCACTCACAGAATGTACCAGAGCTAAGATCTCACAAATTCAAACCCAAAAACAGCCAACACAGTGCAATTATAATCATGGTAATTTCAAGGCCAAACAACACAGTGCAATTATAATCATGGCAATTTCAGGGGGCAAACAACTCTCAATTTTTTAGGACAATGTGGTCACTCGTCATGGTACACATGCTTCAAGATCTGACTAAACTGCCGTCACTCGCAGAATGTACCAGAGCTAAGATCTCACAAAATCAAACCCAAAAACAGCCAACACAGTGCAATTATAATCATGGTAATTTCAAGGTCAAACAACTCTTAACTTTTTAGGACAATGTGGTCATTCGGTATGGTGCTGATGCTTCAAGATCTGACAAAATTATAACTGCCATCACTCACAGAATGTACCAGACCTACATGTAAGATCTTACAAAATCAAACCTAAAAACAGCCGACACAGTGCAATTATAATCATGGCAATTTCAAGGCCAAACAACTGTTAATCTTTTAGGACAATTGTGATCACTCGTCATGGTGCACATGCTTCAAGATTCGACAAAACTGCCATCATTCACATAATGTACCAGAATTAAGATATCACAAAATCAAACACTAATTAAAACAGTTGACACAGCTCAACTATGAACATGGCAATTTCAAGACAAAATCACTTTTAATTTGGAACAATATGTGTTCTTCTAACAAGACTTTTGTCACTTTCAGACTCTACCAGAACTAAGACCTCACAAAATCAAATCCAAAAACAGCTGACACAGTGCAATTATAATCATGGCAATTTCAAGGCCAAACAACTCTCAATTTTTTAGAACAATTATGGTCACTCCATCCATGATGGCTTTATTGACAATTTTGTTAGATGGATCAGAGAAGCTACAATGTGTAGAAAATAATAATCATTACAATCTTGAAGGACTGGAGTTGAATCATTTTACTCTTTGGTCACTCAATGGAATTATCGTCCTATACTTGACGGTTGACTCCATTTTAAGAGATGATTATTTTGGTTTAAGCTTAAAACTGTCTGAAATGTTTGGGTTTGAATTTTTCTTTAGTTTAAAAATTTTCAAAGCAAAAAAGAATGTTGAACCACATACATATAAGTACAATTAAATTAAATAACACTTGTTATTTGAAAACTATATCAGCAAGAAGGCTTACCGACAACACTTTTGGCAATCGCTTGCTTTCTCATGGTCTTTCCCGCTCTTTTTCGGCCGCTTCTAGCCGTTCGGCCACCCACTGGTCTAACCGTTGGTTAAAATACGTCTGCCTTTCTAAATAGGCTTCTTGCTTGGACATACAGCTCAGCTGTAAAATCATCACCACTAGCATCTTCTCGATTGATCGCTGAGGCCAGGTCGAGACCTTCTTTCAGTGTCTAGCGGAGAGCTTGGAATCAGGGGAATCAGGAATTAGGGAAGGCGAAGAAAACGGATTACAGTCTGCACTTGTACTGCCAGGAGAACATTCCGAATATCCAGACCTACTAGCTGCCCTTTCCCTTTCTGGCGTGGATTCTTCAACCGAACTTTGTGGCGCCAAAACCATCGCGCGGTCGAATTTACCGAATAAAAACTCCCAGGGTTGCGTCCAGTCGAAGATTCGCTAGACAGATTTGTTGTCTTTGGGGCTCTTGTGCTCGCTAGGTTTTTTTTGGTGCTTGGCGTCCCAGAATGATCGAAGCGAATTTATTCAAACGTCGCAGAACGGAAAGAACGAAAATATCGACCGCGTGAATTCAAATCCACCAGTGAAGAATAGAAAGCTCTTTTGCTGTCAACAGCTCAAACCTGAGCCAATACAAGGCTAAAATATTATTAGCATTCTTCCCAATTGGCTCCAACTGGAAAGGTGTCGATTGACATGAACCAAATGCGAGAGAGAGTCTGGGAGTCTTCGTTGAAAATGGTCAGCGTCGTTCTTTGTTACGTGGTGTATGGGGACATATAGTGTACCGCCTTGCAAAGTTACGTATTTGCTCCTTATCAAATGTGAGCAAAATTAAAGTAATCGTTTTTGTTTGACATCAATGCAAATTAATAGCAAATAAACAGCTTCGCTTATTTTGCAAATAAGAGTAAATTAAACGCAAATGTACTGATTTGTCCCGTAAGTAAATGTTCGGAAACAGATCATTGTAAACAAATTGTTTTGCACCGCATTTACCTGGATTTCCAACACCAGTAAACGTGATATTTTTGCGCAGGAAGCAAATGTTTTGCAATTGTATGTGAAAGTTAGAAATTTGCCTCGGTAGCAAAAGTGAGGCAAATTTGATGCAAATATCAACATTTACGTCACATTTGCACGTGAATTCAACCGGAACAAATATTTATGTTCACGTTAAGTTTACACCAAGCGCAAATTCGGTTCAAATTTGGAGCCCCAAATTTGCTACATATTTGCTCAACTTGCAAACCTGAGTAAATCCATTTTTTCGTCCAGTGTTGGAGGAATATAGAGCTAAGTGCTTATTTTTAAACCTGATTTCGTCTGGCAATTGAAGATACTAGATCGTCGAAGCATTTGTTTAGAGCTAATCTCCTTTAACCCATTGACGGCCGTGCCGGCCAAAACCTGAAGGATTTTGCAATAACACACATTTAAAATATTCCGAATAAAAAGAGAAAGCTTTAAATAATACTAGCAAATAAAAGAGCTGAAAGCGATAAAATCTTAATTCGAGGAACTTCAGACGCCTTTTATCTCTGAATGCGGGGTGGGGGGGGGGGGGGGGGGGGGCGATATTTCGGCTATGGTTCTTCGGAAGTCAGAACTCGCGAAGAAGAGAGTTTTAAACAATTTTCACGCAGCCGAGGGACTTAACGGTAAAAGAAATGACATTTTTCTATGGCAATTTATGTTGATATCAATTTGTGACTGACTATTTCTTTGTGTTCTCGTTAGTTTTGGAGAAATATTTATGGAACGTGCTCAAAATTCAGTCGGATTTACATGTTGAATGTTGCCATGTGCTCAGCCAGACAGCTCCTCGATGTGCTAATGGCACGCTTTTTGCTTTTAAACATAAACTAACGGATATTTGAATACAATTTTTCGAAAGAAGATTTTGTTGTCCATGTTTATGTGTTTGTTCATTCATTACATAGGTTGTAAAGCGATTTTATGTAAACAAAACAACACTTGCATAGTTCTAACTTCACTCGCGTCGCCTAACTCGCCTTATGTAAAGATGTCTGTGTATTTTTTGCAATTTTGACTTCCAAATCAGTTTCTCGGGCAATTTTCGATACGCAACTGGTGTATTTTATTGTGAAATTAGTCATACTAGTTATTCTAGACCTAGAAAAAGTTGTTTTGTGAGCTTTCGTGCAGTCTAAATGTACTGGCAGACGGGATACATTTGAAATCTTTTGAAACTGACCGGCTGTCCCGAGCTGCTTTCTGGCAACCAGAGTGAGTGGAAGACCACAGGTTGATATTTGCCTTTTTCTTGTATGAAAAAAAAAAACAAAGCTTCGTACTTTTTATAGAGCGTTATAAGCAGCAATGATTCATTATGCCCCCAGTTATAGCCTGTTTTTTTCTAACTTCCCGCGTTCGTGCCGTCCTCCGCCACCTTGGATTTCATTCGAAGCGTTCTGTCCATATTGCTCCTGGTAGCAGAATGGTTGGAATGGCACTCTTTCCATTCCGGTATCAGGACGCGGAATAAAAAAACACGCTCATTTCCCATTCTAGCCATTCTTATTCCAGAATTGTGACAAGAAAACGCGCCCTAAGTTAAGCTTATCATCAGCTTTCTGTTCAGAGAGCTCCGCTGTTAAACTAAGACTTTCTATATATATTAGGTCTTCTTTGACTTTTCAAGAGAAATTGCTTGTTAAGCAACGTTAAAGGGGCTATGTCGCGAGGATGGCGGGTGAGTACTGGGTACTAACAACTTGAAAAAAGTCCGGTGGCTTTTTATCAAGTTGGCGGCCATTACTGTCGAATTCGCTGCAATCCGTTCCATCCCGTCGTATTGCGTGGAAGGATAGATCTTAAGTTTACAAATTAGTTAGAGTATTTACTTGGCTCAGCCAAAATCTGAGATTTTTGTTAAATTATTTCTGCGATTTGTTAGTCGTACCTTCGAAAAATTCGATGTCTTCCAGTAGTGGTGGAAGTTGGGGAGGAATTTAAAAGCGAAATTGATCGTGTGTTTGTTTACCTCGCGTGGTTCAACACGAGTGCAAGCGCGATAAAACTTGCCGCGATCCGGGAGGGAACAAAAGAAATTTGACATGTGTGACGTCAGGTGACGTCACCTGACAGGAACTCATTGCGCAGACTCACCTTGCGACATAGCCCCTTTAAATGTTTTTAAGTTTCAAGTTTAGTTGGACAAAAATGTAAATAAGTTGGCCGCCAGTAGCAACCACTCAGAATATAATGTAATTATATTGCCAACATCTTATATTTATGATACCTTGAAAAATTCTTCAGATGTAGTGATCAAGAAATAGAGGGGGAAGCCATATTCGCGCGAAAGCGTGATCATATGCTTTACTATTCTGAGGGACACTCGTAGTGTCGTAGTGTCTTAGTGTCATAGTGTCGTATTACTCTACTTCAGAAATATTGACAATTTTATTAGACTAGCAACCAGCTTTGTAGGTTGATAGTGAAGGCTGTTATAGTGGTTATGGTTATATAAGAGTTTCTCTGTTCTTATTTATGTGAAGCATTGTTTTACGAGAAAGTAATATTTCAATCGAATATATGTTCAATGTCTTTCTGTTCCAGTTAAAAGCAACAAAATGCTATGTTTATAGGCTATTTTGCAGTAATTTATCCAAAATATTATTAATCGAGAAAATTATATATAAATCGAATATGTTTATTAGTAAGTTCTTTTTCTGCTTCAGTTACGCAGAAGTTGTTTGGGTCGTCTCACAGGAGGGTTGCGTGCCGATCCAATTATTCGTTAGTATTTTCTCCAATGATTAATCTTGTCTGCAGTTATATGTAAAATAATCATTCAAATGATGGCAATAACAATTGAAACAAGATCCGATGACCAGACTCCACTCCATTCGTCACTTTCCTAGCTGGATCACTTGCGGTCTATGTCGGGGATCATTTACGTTCCGTTTTGGGATCATTTCTGCTCTGGGAATCACTTCGGTCGGGAATCATTTGCAGAGTTCAAATCAAATTAGAGATCCCCAATACGCTTAAGGCCGGCACACACTAGGGGACATGCTGCGGGGACATGAAGCGAGGACATGTTGCAGCGACACAATTTTGTCCCCGCAACATGTTGCATGAAATTCAATTGGTTTGAATTCGTGCGTCATGAAGCGGGGACAAAATGACCCCCATTACGATGTCGCATCGTGTGCACTGCTCTTGCAAACTGTCCCCGCTACAAAATAGAAATGAACCAATAAAAACGCGCCATTGATTATCCCATGACCCTTCAGTAGCAGTCTTTCAAGATGGCGGCCTCGGACGATCTCATACGCGTGTCTTCTTTTGTTATAGAAGGAGCGATTATGTTAACCAGTTCAATAAACTTAGCATGAGGCATTCTTGTGAATTCCGCAAATCCTGGGGTATCCTCTACTGCTAGCTCCTTAAAAATGGTGTAGTAGGCACCTTTTTCTTCTCTTCTTTTCAGCCACTCGTATATCCATCGTTTACGGTCAACGTAATTACATATTAAAAATATAAAAAAGCAACTTAACATAAAAAGCAAATTCCCAATATCTTCGACAACCACCTTCGCTACGCCAGTGATGTCCATACATATAACACTAGATATGCTGCAAGAGGTAACTTCTATAAAGCACGCATCAGGACTAATATCGGAAAAAAAAAACATCATCAGCTTTAGCAGTTGACTCTTGGGAAAAATTACCAAAAGAATTCGAAGATCTTAGCCATTTTGATTTCAAAAAAAAGTTAAACGGTATTTATTGTCGAAACAGATATACTGTCCAACCCCAGTCGTCTTCTAATTTTCGTTATTATTATTTTTTTTTTTGCTATTTTTGCTATTTGTGTGCAGTGTGTGTATGTGTGTGTGTGTGTGTGTGTGTGTGTGTGTGTTTGTTTATGTGTTTGTAATAGATGTCTACATGTGAACTGATACTATACAAGGCTAGTGTCTAACTAGAAAACTGTATGGTTAATTTAGACACGAGGCATTTCCTCAATTGTTATTTATATTTAGTTATTCGTCCTATTGTTTTAGTAATTTTAGTTTAGCTAGATATATATTTTCTTGTAACACAAATGTCATGGTAATGTGAAAATAAAGTATTATATTATATTATATATTATTATTATTATTTCTTCATTAGAAACATCGCTGACAGTAGTAAAAGCTTCTTTTTCCTAACCATAGAGTCCGCCATCTTTCTTTGCTCGTATACTAGTTCCCAGGTGCCCTCCGTGATTTCTGTGATTTTTATACCTCAATCCGCTTTGTGTGCACCAGCTTGCGTATTGTCCCTGCAACATGCGCCTATGCTGTACACACGAAGGGGCTTGTCCCCGCTTTTTGTTCCCGCAACATGTCCCCTAGTGTGTGACAAACGGCGAAATAAAATGCAATTGACGCTTAACGTAGCAGGTGAACTTGGGCCACAAATTTCCATTTTAACCATCGAGGGTACAGATTACTTAATGTCTTCAACGCAATAAAAAGAATTAGAGCTGGTTGAGTTGATTCGAAGCTACTAAAAATTAACATCGCTACACCGAGGTAAGGCTAAGAATTTCGATTTTAGTAGTAGACCATGTCGGTTTGAATTTTACTGTTAATGAACTTTTTTACCTTTATGACTTTTTTTGTGAGTATATATCATAATCTACTCACCTTACACAGCCAAATTTAAACAAAATAAAAACAGTCATGACACATATATTATGGATTTTGAAAACAAGCAGATTCTCCTCAGATCTACTTTCAATTAAAAATAAAACTAACAAGAACTCACACAAGCTATTCAAGTCTCGATGATCGATGTTGTTGTGAAAACAAGACAAAGAAAAGGAGGTCGAATGTGGGGTAATGCTTTTATGGAAACTATGAGTATCAAAATCGGTGAGTAAGATTGAAACATTCTCTTAGTATACGCATTAACTTTTATAATGCCACGAAATAAATAGTCCAAGATAGATAATGTTATTGATTGCGCCTTTACGACAATACCAGAATTCACAACGGCGCCGATGCTGTTTGCTAGAAAGTGCGTATTTGTCTTTAAAACACCATGTTATAAAATGAAATACATGTATGTCTTGAACAGGTTTGAAGCTTCCGAATGTGACAGCCTTTTTATCATTATTTTTGCAGTTTATGAGAACGCCGTTTTAAGTCATTAAATAAGACAATATGTTCTAATATAAATCAAGTCCTTGCTTGTATTCAATACATGGGGGTCAGAAAGCCATCGGGCTTGTTGCAAGATGTATAACCAGAATTCAGACAGCAAAATACAAAATTATGCATTGTTTATTTTCATATTCTGCTCTGTTAACAAGCAAAAGTGTTCTACTAAGGGAGTGGATTGTCTTAAAAGTGTTGGTCTTAGTAAAAATATAAAAAACTGGATAATATCCAGGGAAGTCTCAATGGCAATCAGCTCCTTTTCTCGTGCACCGAAGGAGTTTTGTGTGCGTAAATAGGTTTAAGCGGAGCGATCCGACGAATAGAGTTTTTCAGCTTCAAAACTGCAAGCATAAAAGACATCTTATTATGAGACACCTGCAACTTTAAAACACTGAATGAAGAAAAAAATTAACATTTTTAATAAATATCGCCAAATATTCGAGTAAACAGTGTAGGTATCATCAACATCAGGGCTATTAATTCTCAAAAACGTTTGATGTTTAATCTCAAGTTTTACAACCAAATTTCCAATAATATGTTTCTTTAGATAGGACGAACGCGAAGTGTTGGTGACAAAGTCATTATTATAAGTGATTTGTTATATAGCAACACAAGACATTATAATTATGTCAGGATTTGTCACGGTCTGATCACGTGCGCTAGCGGGCAACAGTGCAGTTACCCTAAAACAAAGGGCAATGAGTTAGCGTTGCTATATTAACCGTTGTCGCTTGGAAACCAATGACACATAAAACTGTGATCACATTTTATAAACGTGGTGAAGTATGAAAGTTTTAAAGCAATCGAAGAATCAATGTCTTCCTTGCGAAATGTTGATTTCAACGCATACATCCCACGGCAAAAAAGCCTCCTTAAGTATTTATGTTTTGATGTTAAAGTGTATATGACAGATATTTTTTTATTTGCTTGATGGAATCTTCATGGCGTTCTGATCAGAAAATCGAAAAGAGTTTTTTCGATATCGATTTTCTTTTCCGTGTTTTAGCCGTCTAAAATCGTGAAATTTCACTTCCGGTGGGTTACAAAACCGTGCAAGAAAAAAGACTGGAAATAGTCCACTGTAACGTCAATACAAGAATGCCGGTGTCGCGATTTCTCGGTTCCTCGCACTTTTTGGTGTACCCTGAGGAAGAAACATGGTTCTATTGAGGTGTTTTGTCTATGGTTGTAGCAACACGCACCAAAAAACGGAGGAACTAATAAACCACGAAACTGGCATTCTTGTATTGACGTCACAGCGGACTATTTCCAGTCTTTTTTCTTGCGCGGTTTTTGTAGCCCACCGGAAGTGAAATTTCACGTTTTTAGACGGCTAAATCACGGACAACAAAAATCGATATCGAAAAACGTTTTTCGACTTTCTTATCAGAACGCCTTGTAGATTCCATCAAGCAAATAAAAAAATATCTGTCGTATACACTTTAACGAAGGCATTATAAGGTATTTTAACGCTTGTCTGTAAAGTATATTACTTTTGTTAACCCAAATGCGTGCATTTTTTCTAATTATTTTGCTGAGCGTCAGTTTAAAAACCTGGACAAGTGCTAAACAATTAAAACCTGCCAAAGGGTTCCTGTCATATGGGATAATAAAGTCTTAATTGGTGGTTTAATTTGTATTCATTACTGTTTTATTCGATCATATTTCAAGGACTTTACTTTTGTAACAATACAGTGAATTCGGTGGGACTATATATCTCAGCTGATGCTTCCGATTCACATACAAAGGTTCTTGTCAATAGAAATGTCGCGCTACGTATTCAGAAATAAATGTATCAATAGCACTTACCCAGTTTAGTCCAATACATGTAGAAACTTTCATTGATTATTGACCAGCAGCCAGGTCTGTTCGGGTTCAAAAGACTTATAGTATTGTGATGTAATTTTGAGTCAGTCAATGTAATCATACAGTGTAACCATTCAAAAAAATATACTTCACGTCGTCTTTAATTGTTTCTCAATATTAAGCGAAATGAGACGAAAATGTTTTTTTTTTCGTCTTCACTTGTGGAAGTAATTAAAGTGATGTTAAACCCCGGGTGTTAAAGCATAATATATTTTTTCTTTTGTTTTGTGCAAATGGTTTTACGTAAGTGTTTTATAAATACGAAATATATTGGCTGAATACGTAACGCTCATTAAACACACTCATTAACAGAGTTTCAATGTCTTTGTCAGTGTTACTGAATAAAAGAGTCGTCTTCTTTACCTTATCACTTAGATCACGGTACTGTGGGCATAACCAGGCGGACACAGCATTTCTTGTGCTACTTTGCACTGTTTCGCGGAGTTCAGTGCAAAAATCGCCCGTGCTGTCATCCCCAGTTATCAGAACTCACATTATGAATGGCTCATATCATATCACCGAATACAACGCGTCCTGTTCTCTCGATATTTCTATATTTATTTTCTCGCGTCAAATCCCGTTCATTATATATGTTTTCATGGGCGTCGGAAACATTCTGTGTTCATTAACAGCTCTTTCGGGCAACATAATTATTTTACTGGCTCTCCGTCACTGTACATCACTTCACCCTTCATCCAAGTCACTCTTCTGTAGCCTGGCTATATCTGACTTTGCCATCGGTCTTATTGTTCATCCCCTGTTTGCTGCGTACACCTTCGCCATAGCGTGGAATAATGTTGAACTTTTCTGCACTGTCGGGCTGCCTTATAGTTTGATTGGTTCATTCCTGGGCATTGTCTCCTTCTGGACGTTGACAGTGGTAGCTCTGGACAGATATCTTGCTTTGATTCTTCGCTTCAAGTACCGCGCAATCGTAACAGCCAAACGAGTCGCTTTTGTTCTTATACTAGGTTGGCTGTTCGTAGCCTTCTGCACGGCATCCAGAACATTTAGTCTTATATTTCGGCGGATAATCAGCAATGCGGTGTTGCTGGTTTGCCTAGTGCTGTCCTCGTTCTTTTATATCAAGACTTATTTAAACCTTCGGCGACACAAACTCCAAATGGATGGTCAAAGCTCATTTAGCATGTCTTATTATCGCAAATCACTGAACAGCATGTTTCTTGTATTCTGTATATTTTTGTGTACGTATCTGCCTTTTGTATGTGCCTTAGCTGCTGCCACAGCGTTTGGCTTTGACAGCTTATTCCAACTCCTTGCTCTTGACATCACTTCGTTTGTTGGTTTGCTGAATTCGTCTCTTAATCCCGTGGTGTATTGTTGGCGGATCAGAGAAATTAAAAGGGAAGCAAAACAACTTCTCCGGAAAGCCTTTCCATTTTATACAGCAATCTCGCGTATGCTTCACCGAAACCGTGTCATGCCGTTCCATAGCAATTCTATGGTTTCACCGACGCAGCATCATTAACTCTGTTATTGGCTTTTCTCGCGTGGAATTGAGGCCTTCAAGCGTGAAATGTAAATTTACCCTGCAGGCCACCCCTGATAGAGTTTATGACAAATTACTCTTTTGCTAAGCCTTCTGAGTCACTGTCAGGCTTGTAACTACAGTCAAACCCCTATTAAGCGGTTACCCTCGGGGGATAACCAACTGTCCGCTTTTATAATAGAGGCGACTGCTTAAAGAGGTCAAGTTTACAGTAAATATGGGAGCGATTTAATTCCGACTGCTTAATAGAGGATGACAAATTGATGGAGGGCCGCTTAATTGAGGTTTGACTGTAGTCAGCTGTGGTATTGCAGTCCTGAAATTTATGATCTTATTCACCCAAACTAAAAATATTGACCTGTACTTGGTCGCATATTCTAAGGGATAAAATATTACTGAAATTTCCATTACATGATTAAGAAAGAAATATGGTGTAAGTAGTAAAACTATGCCTCTCTCGCTATTAACATCAATTTACACCAAAACTCTCTTATGTAACTGCCATGCACTTATTGGTTGTGCAAATTCCCCAATTATGTAATGATGACAAGTGACAGTTAAAAACAGACTGTATTTAACTATTATATTCTTGAGTTTTCAGTATTTGTTCAAAACAAAGTCATAACTGGTACATTGTATAGCATTTACCATTTATGAAATAAAACTCCAAGGGATCATAACCATATTAAACAAGTAGCCCGTTAGGCTTCAAAAGTGGACCGTTTGGTCCCAGGTCCCTCTTAAGATAGTCCATAGTTCACCTTCTGTAGTCCCCCAGTCCACTTTCCATATTAAAGGTTGCAGTGTGTGGTCGCAGCAGCCGATAACCTCGTGGTAGTGGACACTTTGTAAGCTCACACGCAGTGCAATTTCCATAGTCCACAGTCCACAAGTCACAATACAAGTCAGCGTTGCACACTCTAGTTCACAATCCAGTGGTTTATAGTTCAGTCCACAGTTTATAATTTCCATTTAACGTATGAAGTTTATACTAACAATTCACAGCCATAAGTCCAGTCCACAATCCTAGACTTCAATTCACAACCCGTTATTCTAAGTCCAGTTCACATTAAATTTTACGTTCCATAACGCAAAGTCCTGATTCCACTATATACATTCCAGAGAATTCCACATTCCACAGTCCACAATCTACAGTAGTCCAGTCCTGGATACAATCTTTTTATTCTGATGAGCTTGGCACCTAACAAAAAAACCCCTCGTTTATACGTGTGTTTTTTGTTGTTTTTTCGTTGTAAATGCCCTGAAATCACCATTACAATTCGCGAGGACTGCTAAAGCGCAGTCATCGTGAAGAGTACATGACAAAATTAAGAATAAAATAAACAACTGATTCTTATGAACACGAGAGATCGACGTTTTGCTCTTCAGTATACTTTATAGAAAAATAACTTTTATTTTAACAGCATCTAAACGAATTTGGACCCAAGTTGTATGCTGTGTATAAAATCAACGTTCACCTTGACGGAGAAAATGTAGGGTATACTAGTACAGGAATTTGACCAATGCGCATGCGTAAGAATCATTATGATCCGTTATGATAAGCTGACCGCGCGAAACGGACAAGGTCAAGGGCAAGTCACTCAGGAAAAATAGTTGCATGATAGCCAATCAGAATTAACTTTTTTCTTGTTGTTACAATTTAAAATAAAAGGTAAATATTCACAGCGCGCTCCCAAAAACTGTGTGACCGTTGCGCGATCTTGCGTTTGCGTTTTCTGATATGTTTTGAAGGATGTGTAAATCAATAAACTACACATAAGTTCAAAATATACGCAGTCGTGCCTTCCATCCCCCCTTTTTTATCGCGACAACGACATGAGGGGAAAGTCAAAGTAGCAATGAGAGATCATCAAAGATATTCGCGTAAAAATGATCAAGAAAACAAATGCTATTTTACGACTACCAATTCTTAACAGCTTTGAAGAGGTTGAAGCCGAGATTCAGTAGATTCAATTAAACTCAGCAAAACAAAAAATTTACAATCTCATCGCATCACGATGAAAATTATTATGAATCATTTTGCAGACTCAAAAAGCTGCATTTTTAGGGACCAACCATTACGTTTTTGTGGGGGTAGTTAGATTACCTTCTCTACTTCTTTAGGTTTGCTACGGAAATTGTTGTGTGCATTGTGTGTGTTTATGTGTTTGTAATAGATGTCTACATGTGAATTGATACTATACAAGACTAGTGTCTAACTAGAAAACTGTATGGTTAACTTAGACGCAAGAGGTTACAAGACTAGTTACAAGACTAGGTTACAAAACTAGTGTCTAACTAGAAAACTGTATGGTTAACTTAGACGCTAGGCATTTCCTCAAATGTTATTTATATTTAGTTATTCGTCCTACTGTTTTAGTAATTTTAGTTTAGCTAGATATATATTTTCTTGTAACAAAAATGTCATGGAAATGTGAAAATAAAGTATTGTATTGTATTGTTGTATTTGCTAAAAACTGAAAATCAACAACAAAAATTAACAGCTAGCTAAAAATTTCACTTAAAGCTAAATATAAACCAAGTGTTGCAATCTGCCAACGACATAATCCGACCTTACTACGAAGTTCGTCTCTTGTGAATTACGAAGTTATGCCGAAGAGTTACGGAAACACACGAGACACGAGAAATTACCGAGGTCGATTACCGAATCCCAAACATTTGTCCAAATTCACACCCCTCAATACTTAGGGATATCAGGTCACCTGATACCCCTCGTTAAAAATGAAAGGTACCCAAAATTAATGCAACCCAGGCCTCTGGATACCACTTTAAAATTGGCGAAATAGGAAACTGAAGTACAGGGTAAGTAGCTCTATTAGATGTCTCATCAAAAAGGGTGCCATAGTAAGTGACAAAAAGTGCCAAACAAGACTGGATGAGTGCAAGAAATGTGCCAGTAAACCCAGCGAGATTTTGAACCTGGTCAATTCTCTTCGAGGATGAGTAATTTTAGTATTCTACACACCTGCCAAGTCAGTGTATTTTTTGCACACTTTAATGATCAGTGACACACTAATCTCGTACCCAGATCTCACTCGTGCTTGACCTTCCGCCTAACCGTAGGAGATCTGAGTACGAGATTAGTGACACACATGATCCTCATCATGAACTCATTGTGTACGTGAAGAATTCAGCCTGTTATCGGTAGCTATTGACGCCTCAAGAGAATCTGTCAAAGTAAAATGAGTTGCATAAATATGCCGGCATTATTCAAGAACATAACTATGAGAATATAGGAGGATTTCAGAGGCGTTTGGAAATAAAAAGGTTTGCCAGTAATATAGCATATAGTTGCCGCTCCTGAAAAGTTGAGCGCTTTCGGAAAATCTTTTCTACACAAGTATAAAACGTCATCAAAAACGTCACCTATTTGATGGAAATACAAAAGGTATATATATATATATATTTCTCAAATAGCTGTTTTTGAAAATCAGTGTATATATATATATATATACACTATATATATATATATACACTATATATATATATATCTTTAATCTTTAATCTTTAATCACAGTTCGTAACCATACATAACTGATACAAATAAACTAATACTAACATATAATCGAACAAAAATACAAAAATGGTTAACAGGACGGTAGTAGGGGGAAACCAAATTCCCATACTAAGACATACCCTCCAAAAAAGAAAAAAGAAATGAAATAATTAATATATAAGCATATTTTAAAAGACTATAAATTAGACTATAAAATATAAACCTAGGTGCCTAATATATATATAACCTAATATATATATATAACCGTAGAACTTGTGAGGGGTCTCGCAAACAATGCAAATCCTTAACCAACGTAAAATGCTTGCTGGAGGATCACTAAAGCGATCGTGGACACTTGAAATAATCGTAAATAAAACCGAAAATGTGAGGGTCAAGAGTCCAACTCCAATGTTGTAACAGTTAGTATATACCTCAGATGCTCCTGATGAAGACCGTTATGGTCGAAACGTTGAGCGAATAAACCAGCAAAGCTACATTGGAGTTGGACTCTTGACCCTCACATTTTCGGTTATATATATATATATATATATATATATATATATATATATATATATATATATATATATAACGTTTTAAAATGCTAAAAAGCTGACGACGTTTCGACGTTACCGTAACGTCATTATCAAGTCAAAAATGTACAAAGACTAGGTTCTTTAAATACTAAGACGAACAATAAATGATGAAAATAATTGCGAAAATCACAAGTTAAACAAAAAGTTTCGCACGTATGGAGTCCGTTTGGACGTTCAAATTAGGTTTGAATTTCTTGATGTAAAGCATTTCAAACACTAAACAATCTTGATCATTTTTCATTTACAATCAGCGCTTTTTCGCCTCATTAAAAGCTAATATTTTGATTTATCATTGGGTCTGCAGAAGGCATGCTATTTCTCAGTTATGATAAATATTTTACGCTGAGAGATATTTCTATTCAAATTTACCAAAATTGCAAAGAAGAAGAACAACCAACACTTTTAAATTTGGAAAACATGTTTCGGCGGATGTGCAATATCCATCGTCAGTTGCAAAATGAGTGAATTACAGATAACATATATGCTGATGAGGTGTAGAAAAAAACTATGAAATAATACTGTTAATACTATGTAATTACAACGTGAAAATAAGTAATAACAAAAAAAGGAACAATAACTGAAAACAAAAGAATAGTAGCGGAAAGGAAGCCTAAGGCCCAGTTCAAACGTCGAACTTCACATGTGCCGAACCTGATGCAAATGAGCAAGAACAATAGATTTTGTTCATTTGCATTAGGTTCGGCACATGTGAAGTTCGACGTTTGAACTGGGCCTAAGAAAGACTAAACAACCTTAAGCATATTAATTTGATGCTGTGCTTTTAGTCTTTTTGTGTCCTTAAAAGTGTCGTTGTCTTTCTGACAATATTTTACCACACCCTAACTAGTAACAACAATTGTTTTACGGATAAAAGTTAAATGAAAATTTGCTGCAGGTCGTTAGCGAAGATATTTTTTACCGATTCTAAATACTTTGGCTTGTTTATTTTCGTTCTACCGCGGGTGATTCGAACGAGCTTGATAGCGGTGTTTTTATGTTATAAAAAAATACGGTATTATTTTTCTCGGCGTTTATCTTTTATCTAACATGTTTGTACGTCCTAACCAACGGAAACTTTTTCAATAAGTGCATTTTGAACTCGCCCTAAGGTGACATGATAATAGATTTATGTCGTGACAAATGCGTTTATTGAGTACTTTCTGATAATCGATGATATATATATATAGAGCGTATGCACATGACGTCACGGCGGCCATATTGGTGTACCAAAACAATAGAACGGCGGCCATGTTGGTGTACCAAAACAATCCTGTTGGATTTGAACGCTTTTCTTATGTTAACACTTTCTTTTGTTCCAATAAATTTGCATAGCTGCTTGCCACGTGAGTGCATACGCTATATAACGAACACGTTTCTCTTCACACCTCCGTTAAAAGTAAACAGTTTTGAGGGACGTTCAGGGCCCTTCCTGATAAAACAATTGGTCGCTCTCGTTTAAATTCAAGCACATCAAAATTGCAATTTCAAAACATTCAACAATTGAATGTAAAACTGATATTTTATGGTTTGGAGAAAAAATTAAATGTGAAATATCAACGCCTTTCCTGCACTTGAATATAAAACAATGGCAAAGTAAATTGTGAGTGAAAAACGGAGCCATAGAGTGGGCAGAAGAGTTTTTTTTTATTTTTAAACAATTACATTTTTGAATATATTCGAAAACCCCAACGCAGTCATAACAGACGAGATTTTGCTAATATATGATGACATTCATAATTGATATTATAATTAACTGGAATTTTATGAGACTGCTAAATGATATATCGTTGACAAAAGTGCTAAAACTGAAGGCTGATTGAGATGAAGCATAACCAAGAGCCCGCTATGGCAATATAGTAGTTATCAATTGAGTAAACATCAAAGTTGAAAACAGCTATAAGAAACGGTAATATCTTTTTTTTTCAGTCACGTTGATACCAATGATACAAGGAAATCGATCACACAGTGCTGTAGCCTTCTTCCCTGACAGCCCGCCACTCTCAAAGTTAAAAACAAGATAGTATATAATAAAGCTTATTTTTCAGTTGACATGGTTTGTCGGGTGTATGTATCTGATAATCACGGACTGTCTTAAATCTAGTGACAGATTGACGGATGCGGATCTGAAACAATAGCGTAATAGTGGCGAAACAACTGATCATACCCCTTTATATAATTCCGTCTACATATATGACGTTCAATGGGTGTAGTTAATTGAAGATAAAGCTTAATGACAGAATATCTTATGCACCGAGATTGTAAGAAAGGACACAGGGCGAAAGCTGTATCACCCATGCTTCGCACTGGAATGCTGAGCCTGAAAGCGAATTAAAATTGATTAATATATTTTTAAATATATTAAAAAACTGTATATTAAACGCTTTGCTACTTTATTTCTTGCCTTTTCATATAATTATTGACATTACGCCAAAAGTAGGAAGTCTGTCGCATTCTTAACAGGGCATGGTATTCGCATCATAATTCGCGAAATGACGTCATAGGATATCATGATTTAACCCAAAAATCGCTTCAGTGAAACTAAATTTGGCCGCAAACAAATTTGTTGCAGCTGTTTAAAAGAGGGACGAAAGAATCAATAAAACGTCGTATGTGAATGGTTTAGACATTTCTTTTTTAAAAAAGACTACATTTATCAATCCCTCGTTGTTTCGTTATGATTCATTGTTACAATAGCTACAGATATACAGAACACCTCTGATGAAACTCGACCTTTGTAGACAAACATCATGCGTTTTAAATCAAGAAATTGCTCTTCATCTCCGAAATTTCTACAAATATCTCACGATTTTTCTTAAGATATTAAACATCCCTCGGAGCGATGTTCTCAAAGTTAAGTTGCGGTAAAGATAAGTCCACAAAAGATTTGCATTTATTCCGGTGTTCTTTGGAGATATTTTACATAACACAGGTTCCTATAACTGATACCAGCGAGAAATGGAAAACAAAATGAAGTTGTTATCTTCAAGTGAGGTTGAATTCCAGCTGTTGTTGTAAAAGAGAGAGTGATACGATCTTTTACAACGTCTGTTGTCATGATTAAAATTAATTAAAAATACCTCGATCGTATAAAGCAAACAATATTACGTCTTCCAAAAGTCAACATGAATCGCTTTTTTATTCCCTTGGCTATTTAAGTGGTGTTGTCAATGGACGTCTACAGACCAAACGAATCTATACAAAACAGACCAAGATTAAGAGATACATTTTCATGCAAGATTGATGGAAATGATAGCTCAGTTGCAATTTCCTGTATCTTCATCCCGTTAAGGTTTTTGTCAAACGCAGATTTGATAACGCAGTGAACGTAATAAAACTCATTCCTTAAAGTTCGATGTTAACTGAACATATTATGTGCTGAAATACTGAACAAAAACACAAAAACAAAAATATACTCAGTTGCTGAAATATCGAGATATCCTGGATTGATCTCCGTCTCGTTAAATGCCTGCGGCATATGGGCTCAGACTGACTGAAAAGTAAACCGCGAGTTGCTTCTAAATATTTATTTCCAAAAGCGTCCAAAATCAAAAGAATATGAAGAATATATAGTTTAAATATAAATTTTATTTTGTAAAACATCAATAAGCAAGCAGCACAAGGGTCACATTTCAGGCTCTCTTCCAGGGACTTAAGTATGAACCCACTTAAGCGGAAGCTCTACTCTGGGAATGAAAGACTCTAAAGATATAGCCTTGTGAATATTTTTCATCTTCATGAATCTCTTTTATGCATTTGTTTAATATTGCTCTTGGCATATCTAAATGGGTTTTTGCTTTCAAACATTTCAATGTAAAAATAAAAGAGAGAGAAAAGCTGACCGTCTTGTTAATATCCATTTTTCCAAGAATCAAGAATTAACAGTTGACCGTCACGGACTATTTACTCATAGTTTACTATTTTAGCTATATTTTTCATCTTCATAAATCTCTTTTATGCATTTGTTAAATATTGCTCTTGACATATCTAAACGAGTTTTTGCTTTTAAACATCTTCAATGTAAAAAAAAAATTAAGAAGAGAAAAGATGACCATCTTGTTAATATCCATTTTTCCAAGAATTAAGAATAAATAGTTGACCGTCACGAACTATTTACCTATAGTTTACCATTTTAGCTATATTTTTAGTCTTCATGAATCTCTTTTTATGCAGTTGTTAATATTGCTCTTGGCATATCAAAATGACGTTCTGCTTTTAATGTAAAAAAAAAAGAGAAAAAGGTACAGCTGATCGCCTTGTCCATATCCATTTTTCCAAGAATAGAGAATTAACAGTTGACCGTCACGGATTAAAATACAGAAGTCATCCAAGAATTTTTAGCTAGATGATTAAATTAAACCCAAATTGATAAATAATAGCGAGCCACAAGTTCTAAATTTAAATATATCACTTTCATTTAACTTATATTTTGACACTCTAGGCTGCCGTTTATTCAGCTCAAGTAATGAACTAGCAAGCCTTATGTACGCAATGACGGATATAGCTAAAGCCGACGAATTACCCCGAAATCGCATACAAATTTATTTTGATATATTAAATGCTATATTTTTTTGCTGTGTCTTTGTGTCCATGTAATACCAATTTTTTAAACTGAAGTTATCTCAATAAGCAACATG
Source organism: Cladopsammia gracilis (assembly GCA_022457155.1). Taxonomy (NCBI): domain Eukaryota; kingdom Metazoa; phylum Cnidaria; class Anthozoa; order Scleractinia; family Dendrophylliidae; genus Cladopsammia; species Cladopsammia gracilis. The sequence continues at coordinate 1,654,215 of JAJGOT010000016.1, forward strand.
CACACTCTATATAAAATTCATCGTCTTAAATACACAAGACAGCCTATCGCTACTCGACGACTAGATGGAAAACTAAAAAAAAGATTAATTTAAAATTATATAAACTTCAATGCAGTATTTATTATAATTCCTATTATTTAAGGTTGCAAGAAAAAACCCCAAAAGAGGCAAGAGTCAATGCCTTGCCGAAATTTTGAAAGGTCAAAAACGTTACAATTACTTCAGTAAGAGGAAGTCGATCCAATATCGCAAAATATCAGTGCCCAGTCAAGCCAACGCGGAATGTTATAACTTCCTCTTGTGCCTTATGCCTTAAGCAAATTGATTGAACATATAGAAACCAAATTATCTTTCATTTAAGCGCTATAAAGTGCTATCACATTTCCATTTCCAATCAAAGATAGCAAACAAAGTAAAATAAAGTCATTGTAATTTTAGTTCGAGCCTCCTGGGTGTTCCGCGTTAAAAGAGCCAAACAGGGATTTATTGCAGATTGGCAGACAAAGTTTTTTACGTGCTGCAAAGGTAAACATGGTCAATATTTAAATGTAACCCGTAAAATAAATATAAAACTGTTTGTAATTGACTTTTGTCGTCTCATAAAACACGAATTAAATGACAAAATGTTTAGGAAGCTTAAAGATACTTCCATAGTATATTACCGCCATATTCGATTGTTCTTTTACAGTGTTTTTTTCTCGGTTACTTAAACCTAAGCTTTTCTATTATGGTATGTTTACGAAAATAAAGGAAATGATATTCTACATTAGAGTTCCCGCTGCTGCTAAAAAGCGAGAGAACGTGAGTTAAAAAAAATAACTTCTATTATTACCAAATAATTAAAAAGAGCAGTCACTTTTCGGGAAATCAGCTTGACCATAAAAGCGGATAGGTCATATTGACAAAGGCAATGAAAATCAAATAATTCTTCACAAATGAAATGACTGGAAACAGATATAGATTTTGCAATGTTTACTCTTGTAAATAATTATACTTTTAAACGTTCGGCTTTAAGCTATTCCAAGCTGGCTGTGTGTTTGTTTCAAATATATTGTGCAAATATCCTCAAAAGTTTAAAACTGTGTTAAAGATTTTTCAGTGGTCGATTGTACTCGTTTTTTCAGGGTTTAAGGGATATTCGGGGTTTTATCTTTAGATAAAAAAAATTCGTAAGTCGCGTTAAAAAAAATAGTTAATGACGGCTGGAGGGCTAGGCGGCAGTTTGTTTATTATAATTTCTGAAGCAAGGTAAATTAAAAAGTTGTGAAGCTGCCGGAAATGGGGGAAAAACAACATCTCAAGGCAAAAGTAAACGCAGCAAGGCCGAAATCCTTGTAGCTGAAATTTGCTTCAAGAATAAACAATTGGATATCGAGCGAAATTAAAGGCCCTTGCTATAACAATATTGTAATATATGCAATATGGAATTAAGAACTAATGAAATAGTGGAATATAAAATCCACTTCCGATTAAAGTTTTGTCGTCGCTAGTGTTTTGAAACCTTTCTGAGTGGAAGCCTACAGACTTGAAGAATAAAGTCATTTAACCTTGGCGCGGCGCCTGTTGGTTGGCAGCCGCCGTGGGGATTTAAGAACTTGGCCATCACGTTCCCGTTTTTCGAGTCGATCCAGAGGAGGCTGGTTGATAAAAAAAAATTCGTTCTTGGCAAATTCTTCTTTCTTCTTTCGGGAAGTTATCGAGTTAATCAAGACTGTACATAAGCAAGGAAGCTTCAGGAATTGAGTCGCTTAAGGTAGGTGAATATTTTCGGCTAGAAATAGTTTTAAACCTTTCTGTCAATCACTTCCAGAGTCAATTAAGGAAACATGTACTGTTGTTCTAAGTTTTCAGTCCGTTGACGGAATCCTATGGTGTGACCATTCAAATGAAAACTCTAGCTTCATCACTATTTTTGCCTGGTACCACTTGTTTTTCGATATTTTACAAAATGAAATTTGGGATTTTATATGAATTTCCATCTTTGGCACTCTGGAGTAAAATGTTAAATATGCCAGTGTGTGAGGTGATAAAACATACAGCTGTGGGCTGTTCAAGCCGATTTCATGGAAGGTAATTCTATAAACATCGTGACTGATGAAGACTACAGTACAAAAAGGACAGCAATAACTAATTTCATTTTATTTCCTATTTTAGTCTTTTGATAACAAATCCTAATCGTTCAAGAGAAATCTTCTATGTGATTGCTTAGGCCAGTGGATTGGCATTTGCATTTGAAAACCACATGCGACAGAATGATGGAATATGCTGATCTCACTACACAGTAAGGTTTTTCATATTTCTATATAATTCGTAAATTGATGAAAATAACCTGAATTCAAGAAAAATTCCAAATTTCATTTTGTAAACTTATTTTAAAAACAACAATCAGTACCATATAAAAGGCTTTGAACTTAAACTTAAAACCGTATCAGAAATGACTCAATCTTTAATTTTAAAAGAATTAAATGCAATACAATTCTTCATACAAACAGAAAAATAGATTAATATTTGTGTAAAACAAATATTTCAAATGTCGTAAGAAAACTAGGACTACTCAGTGCACAAATATTTCTTTTTCTCGAAACTGGTTATTATAACTGTACCGAGAAACGATGAAGGACTATCCACTTTAGCGGAAGGAAGAAAGCAGCACACGAAAAATATTACAAATTCTCAAGCAAGCTATATGCCTCCATTAATTAAAAAAAAAATCATTTACAGCTTAATATTGGTCTACTTTACTTAATTCTGATCTGACAAATTTGTACAACTCGACAGTCCGTTCATAAGGTAGGAGGATGCGGATTTATGTGATTTCATAAGAATAAATGCTGAGCTATTTCAATTAAATTCAAACAAATAGTGAAGCTGTATTTTGCTGCTTTTAATACCTTTATTCAATGCGTGATTACTTTCATGTGGAACTGGTAAAGCAATTGGACGACGGTCGTACATTTCATTATGGCACATCTATATTATTATTTAACGTGATTTACTTAAAATAAAAGCTCGGCTTTTTTCAATCAAATTCAAAGAAATATTGATCCTCCTCCACAATGGATGACTTGAACACGCTTTTATAATAGCTTCCTTCAATATGTGACTTACTTCAATGCGGAACAAGTAAACAAATGGTCGACGGTCAGGAAAGAAAACGTCGAGATTAAATTACAAAACATCCAGTAGCTATCAAACGACAATTCCAGCAACAGTGAGAATGTAAATTTTACGCAGAGTTTTCATTTTGTTCATTTGTAAAACGTGCTTGCGTTTAATTTATATGACGCAGTTTTAAACCAAGCAGAAGAAAGAGGAAGAGAAAGCTAGATTAATTTAATATAAACACGCAAACTCGAAAATGACTACATTTACACCACGCGTATGTTGTTGAGTTGCACGACGATTTTTCATTTTCTTCTATTTGTTTAGCAATAAAACCAGTGGGTGCATGCGTTTCCATAAATGAAATGGCAATGTTTGTAAACTCGTAATCTATACCTTTAAATGGGCTATTCTGGCTTTTTTCAATTGGCATTGAACTTTTTACTTTTTAATAAACGCACGAACAACAGTACAATAATTTTACAGTGGTTTTATTATGTAAATACAATACAAAGATGAAACAATATAAAAGTAATAAAGACTTTTTTTTAATAAAATCATTTTCTCTAAACACATGTAACTAAAAATATATAAGATAAAAATTAACACACTAGCAAAACCAACAAAACGATGATAGACATCCGAAGTTCATTATAGTCAGCTACCGGCTTTCGGTAGTGTAGGGAAGAATAATGAACAACTACAGTACAACAATTTTCCAGATGGTTTTATTATGTTAATACAACACAAAGGCGAAGCAATATGAATATAATAGTCTTTTTTTAATAAAATTCTTTTCTCCGAGTACAAGAAACTAAAAATATATAACGTACATCACCAATGTATGAAGTTCATTTCGGCTCCGCTAGCTTCGGTGCTGCAGCAAAAGCATAAAGTGACTGAGACAATTACTACTTTTCCTTGGACGGATTTGATGCTAGTCCATTAAGAGGTAATCCACAGCATTAAGTTTAACGTTTCTATTTATTAAGCAAAGTGTCATGGCCACGGAAACCAACAAAAAGGCGGAGGCAAGCTTAACGGGTCTATGTCACCATTTTTAGTGTTTAAACTTATTTTAAAAAGCCAAAAGACACATTAATATCAGTGGAATCCCAAAAATAATGGTCCAGTTTTGTTAACATTATTCTACTAGAATAAAAATAAGTGTTTTGGGCTGCAGATGGCCAGGATGGAAATTAATTGCAACTTGAAAGAATCGGGCTGTTCAAGTTTGTAGCCTTGTCTCTTGGAAAACTTGCTAAAACTCATATTATGGTTTATTCTCTCTTTGAAAATTCACTCGGCATCTTCTTCTTGGTGTTCTATAAGCATTTTGTGTCTAGCAAAGGCACTTCGAAAACATCAAAATTTCCATGAAATAGCTCCCTGTGCTCGACCATACCGATCTTCAGGATAAAAGTCCTTCTTGTCAACCATGGGTAATTCAAACAAAGTGGCCAAAAGACTTCATAGTGGGAATAATGAGCAAGAAAAGAAGTTGAAGAAACATGAAAACAAAATTCAAAAATAGTACATTTATTATGAACCCTTAATAGTGATTGAAGGTAGGATTTAATGTGTTAAACAGATCTATTACTGATGTTCCGAGTCCTAACCTTAACGGCTTAGAATTAAAAAATATTAATAATATAGTTGCTCTTTTTCATTCACCTGAATGACACACGCGTCACGGTCGCAAACTCTAAAGCTAAAATTACATCACCGATTACTTTAATTTTAGACTCAGTAAATGGTAGCTTGAATGAGTTAAACAGATACAGCATGTCTTCCAAGTCCTAACCTACAACTTAGGATATAAAGTACGGAAAAATTAATCTTTGATGATTTACATTTATTTGCAAAATACTATCAAGTCGTTTTGTACGTTATCTTTCATTAGCGCAACGTTGCTATCTCCCGAGTTGATTACAATTTAGGAAAGTTTCGTAACATCGGAAAATGTCACGCCTTTTGTTTTCGGAGGAATAAATGATGTCGTTTAGGTACGAAACTAGGGTATTTTCAGAAAGGCGAAAGCGCTAGTAAATTCGGGGGATACCCTAATTTTTCTGCCTCTGAAATATTCAGCTAAAAGAACCGAAAAGCTCAAACTGTATTATCTTTCACATAGTTTCCTTTAACCCTTTAACGTCCAAGAGTGCTAAATAACAGAATTAATTAACAAAAATCTCAAATTTCATTTTGTAAAATACTGAAAAACTAATGGTACCATGCAAAAGAACTGCTGAAGAGGTTTCATTTGAATGGTCACACCATAGGATTTCATCAACAGACTCAAAAGTTAGAAGAAATGGTACCATGCAAAAGAACTGCTGAAGAGGTTTCATTTGAATGGTCACACCATAGGATTTCATCAACAGACTCAAAAGTTACAACAAATGGTACCATGCAAAAGCACTGCTTTAGAGGTTTCATTTGAATGGTCACACCATAGGATTTCGTCAACAGACTCAAAAGTTAATACAAATGGTACCATGCTGAAGAGGTTTCATTTGAATGGTCGCACCATAGGATTTCGTCAACAGACTCAAAAGTTAGAACAAATGATACCATGCAAAAGTACTGCTGAAGAGGTTTCATTTGAATGGTCACACCATAGGATTTCATCAACAGACTCAAAAGTTAGAACAAATGGTACCATGCAAAAGTACTGCTGAAGAGGTTTCATTTGAATGGTCACACCATAGGATTTCATCAACAGACTCAAAAGTTAGAACAAATGGTACCATGCAAAAGTACTGCTAAAGAGGTTTCATTTGAATGGTCACACCATAGGATTTCATCAACAGACTCAAAAGTTAGAACAAATGGTACCATGCAAAAGTACTGCTGAAGAGGTTTCATTTGAATGGTCACACCATAGGATTTCGTCAAAAGACTCAAAAGTTAGAACTATACTGCATGTCTTCATAATTGACTCTGAGTACAAAGCCACTGCAACTGCATTCCAAGCGTTTTCCTAAACGTTTCTCGTTGGGTGTCCCAGATATATTTTAGTATATTCAAATATATTATGTTTAGAGGCAGGTTTCAGTTCGATAGTCTAAATATGTTGGAGATCCACTCACTCACATAGTTTGATAAAAAGATAAATGACGTTGACATAAATCCAGGATGAAAATAACTCTGAACGACATCTTGTTCAACTTTATATTATATTTAAATATAAACTAAAAAAGCTCATGTTCGCGCTTTTTATTCATTATTTGTGAAAGATTGCAGACTGGCAATCGAAAGCTCGAAAATTTTAAACTTTTTAATCAGAGAACGTTTTTTTTTTTTAAATTTGTTAATATATCTTAAGCTTGTCCTGGTTACTCGTCCATTTTTAAAAAAAGAAGCTAATAAAAGTTGTTTTTTCATCTTCTTATTGTCAATTCACGGCAATGAAAAAATTGAAAGCAGTCTAGCAATCAGTATAAGTTGTAAATTAGAATAATAAAAGTGAAGTTAATTACACAAGAAAGTGAAAAGAAAATTAAAGAACTTTACCAAATACTGACAATTATTTTACAGCTTTGATACCCGTGTTAAGAGATGGATCAGCGATTTTAATGAACATTAATCAATGTTTGCATAAAAAATGTCGATTGAAGTCAGATTTCATTGCCAAAATCGAGTTATTTTGTAAAACCGTGTGTTTAATTAATGTGATATTTGAGCTTTAGATAGGAATTTTATCGTTGTTGACTTCAGGTAAGTACAGTACAACGAAATTGAAAAATAGCAAATTAGTTTCTGTACGATGTTTATGGATCGAGGCGAAGTCAAAAGGGTGTTACCGTTCAATTTCTTAAAAAAAAAATACACTGAGTACTTAAATCATGTGCTAATCGCTTTATTCCTTTTTCTGTTTACAAGGTACATACAATTCCTTAAAGTATGTCCATTACTTCCAATATAACGGGCAGTGCTTTTATGTGCTTTTGTTTTGATTTTCCGTTGTTTAAGAACCGATTTAAAACTTCATTAATCGTGAGAGTGAAGAAGATAATTATGGTCAAACATTGTGTTGTCTTACTTTAACTAAACGGTCTGATCTGCATCCTATAAGACAAAATGTTATCAAACTCAATGCACTTTAATAGCATGATGAAATTATGCAATGACCCAGTAAAAACGTTACAATTTAATCTACGATTGAAGAAGTATACTCGCTTATGACTTAATGACGTACTTCATGACGTCAAGGCATTACCCACAGGTGCACGAGAACTCGAATCAACCAATAGAAATTGTTCATATACGATAAGCCACTGACGTGGACAAACGTCTTTAATGAACAAGAAAAAAAAATTGCTATCTTTCTCCAAATGTTTAATACCCGCAACACCGCTGTGGGTTTTCAGTTTCTCATTTTTGTTTTCTGGTTCTTTGACCCTCGCTTGATGTTCATAGTGTCATGTAATCATTGTTGAGTTATTGAGGACAAAACCTCGGGATTAAGCTCCTGTACATAGCAATGCCATCTAGCTTAATTCATTAACGCTTTTCAACAGCAAATTTCTAAAATCAGAGGAACGGAAAAGATCTTTTGACGGAAACTGAATAATAAGAAAAGATTTGGACCACTAAAGGAGACGAAGCGCGCGAAGGTAAGCGTTTTATATACATGCGGTGGAACCTCCCGCTTTTGGGGAGGTTTTAAGATGGCCAGTTGAATTAATTAAAATCCATGACAAGAAAACATGATGTCCCAAGGTGGCCGTTGCGGGAAGGTGGTCGTCAGTAGAGATTCGGTTGTTATGCTAATTGACAGTTTTACTTAACCTTATATCATTTCCTATATCCTATTTTAAAACATGCGACACATCCCTTTAAGCATTCTGCCTTTTATTTATTCTTCAATGCCTGGGAAGTCTTTCATTTTAAAATTCCAAAAAGTGTTTGTAAATTGTATATTTTCAGTAAAATAACACTTTAGCTTAATAAATGAAATATCATGATGAAATAAGTAAATCCGTTAAAGTTTGGGGATGTTTCGTAAGATAAGAATTCATGTCACAAGCTTTCAAAAATCGTTGACTTTAGAGACTAGACAGTGCCTATAAAGTTATAGGCTGTCTCTGTAAGGAACGACCAATGATTTTGGTTCGAAAAATACATTTCTCTGATATGGGGTTATTTAAAAGCATTAACCTTTAATAGCAGTCATGAAAATGCAAATTGTTTGATCCAAAATAATAACTTATTTTTTTACGATTTATCGAAGTTTCACGTGGTTGGTACTTACGTTTTATGCCACTGAGACCCGAATAAATCACAAATATTACCGCCGCTGTTAAAGATACAGATTAATTTCTTATTTTAACAGTAAACAAAAGGTTTTTTTTAAACACAAATAATCGGCCTCTGAGCGAAACTTTTAACAGCCCCTAATTGTTCATTTTTCCTTACCGATGCAAATAAACTAGTGTTAATTTAAGATTTCTTGGTTTTAACCCTATTCAGACTGGGCTTTTTTAGGCAATCTGTGACTGGGGGGGGGGGGGGGTGGGGTGGGGCTCCTCGGACCCCCCCCCCCTTCATATCTCTGGAACCAGTAAGGCTAGGACCATGAAATTTTCACACAATGTTCATCTCCATAAAAGGAAACCTCACACCCAGTTTTGACCTGCCACACCCAATTATGACGTCACAATGACGTCATTTTTGTTTTTCCGACGTTTCTTTGATATTTTTCCATCCAGATACTTAAAATATCAAATATAACTGTAAAATCATCTCTTTAATATTAAAACATAATAAATACAAATAAGGACACACTTGTAAAGCAAGAAAAAGCAAAAAAAGGCGATAAAACTATAATTTTGAAATTATTGTCCGCCATCTTGGATCCGCCATCTTGGATCCGCCATCTTGGATTTCCTTTTTTTTCGTTTAAATTAAAATTTAAAAAATATCTAAAAGAGAAAAGGATCAGAATGTATAAAACACGTATCAAACTAATGTCTATTATCCAAACAATGAACTTAGAAGCGTCATTTAATAAATAGTACAAAATTTTTCTCTATAAGTAAAAGAGAGCAAAAATTTGCCTACCCCTCCCCCCAAATATTTGATGTTAAAATGTTTTGATGTCTTTCAAGAACTAGTCCCAAGAAAAAACTTTTCTAACAAGAAAAGGCACTATAAGTCAAAGAACAAGATCTTAAAATAAAAAATTCACCATATTTTAATATTTTGAAAACCTATGTGTAAAAAACTGGTTGCCATGGCAACATGGTTAATCACACTGACATGTTATGGATACCAAAATGTCCCTAGATAAATTCTAGGAAAAGTCAGAAAATTTCAGCCTCATAGCTATTTCGGTGTAAGAGTTATCACAATTTTACGGGAGGGGGGGGTTCGAAAAGCCCCCCCCCCCCCCCCCAGTTTGAATAGGGTTAAATCAAAATATAAATAAGTTAGAGAGATGAGAGATGCTTGTAAAATGACACATTATGAAAGCATGCTATATAAATATTATAATTTAAATGAAAGTCCACCATAGGTTTATTAAACACTTAACCGCGGTCAAACGAGAGAAATTTGCAAAAGTTAAGCAAAGTACTTAAAAGTTAAGGTTGTCATTTTCACTGTTTAAAGTGAAATATATTGCCAATACACTGTCAATTTACCAAACGTTTTGAAAATTTACTAAAAACGTTCTAAGTGAACTGTAGAATTGTCGGCGCCATTTGCCAACATAATTTTGATCAGGCGCAAACTCATGCTCATCATTTTGAGAAAAATTAAAAGATAGTAAAGTCAACTATTTTTTTATATACATCCTTGCCCATATTTCCATTTAATATTAAATAAAATCCCACTAAATAAAACGAAAAACGCCTCGGACGTTTGACCGCAGTGGAATTAAACACAGGGTTCACCGGCAAATTCTTATGGCAAGAACGAAGACCTTTTGAAGGATAGTTAAAAGGACACTGTCCCGGCTGATAGATCGTGTTTTCATGATTATGGCAACAACAACAACAACAACAACAATTTATTGACAGTAATTATTGACAGTAATTAAAATAGAAACAATATTGATTGTTCAGCATGGGCTTTTTTTGAGTTCCTGAGCCTGGTGGGGGGCGGGGGCACATTCTCGAATGAACATTAAGGCTATGACAATGAAACCTAGAGGGTGCATAGTACGTCCAAAACTGTCTCCTTTGCAGTCCGCACAATGGAACGATGACGTCATATGACGTAGGTATTAGGTGATTAGTTATACGGTCGCCATCTTGGATCCGCCATCTTGGATTTCTGAATTTTTTTTAAAACCTCTTTAAAACCGTCTAAATTGACTCAAAATTAATCAAAACCAATAAATAAATGCTAAGTGACGTAAAATGTAACAGTCATACCAATAAACATTGTTTTTTTCATTCAAGGGTTCAAATATGCTAATTTAAAAAAACATGGCCGTCAAAATCTTGTTGCCATGGAAACATCAAGGCACGTGATCAGTAAATTGTCATATGAAATTGTTGCCAGATAAATTTTAGGAAAAGTCACAAAGTTTGATGGCGTTTGAAAACATATTTGAAAACATATTGTGCCCCTTCAAGCTGAATAGGGTTGAGCTTCCTTTATTGTCTTGACATATGAAGAAAAAAATCGTCAAACGTCATGAAAGCAGAAAGCAGAGGAAAACCGTGCTTATAAGTTTAATGTGTGTTTTCAAGTAGTATTTCCCTTTCAGTTGACTTGTAAATTGGCATGTTCCGGTACATACATTTACATATACAGTATGTCGCGTTTAAGTAGAGAAAAACCCCACTATTCGGTTTTTCCCAGACATTCTGCTCAGGAAAACCGTGCTAACGGGTTTAACGTCTGTTTTCAAGTAGCATTTATCCTTCAGTTGTAAATTGGCTTGTTTCGGTACATGTATGTCGCGTTCAAATATAGATAAACCCTGCTGTAAGTATATTATTGTAGGTTCGAATATGTGTGAGAATTCAAGGAGCGAGCTGCACACACCCCGGGAAGCACCAATTGGGAGGGGGTGTTGTGGTTCGGTCTCACTATTTAGATTTAGCTCTGTTTCTTAAGGATAAATTATTCAAGGTCCTGCTTTTTATATTTGAATAGATAAATAAATAGAAATAAATAAGTATTGAAAATCACGCGAAAAGCAACAAAAACTTTGGACTTGTTCTTCGTGCAATTTTCTATGCTGATTGTTATTATAATTTCAGCCCGTGAGGTATGTTTGAGTCTTTGACGTCACTTTCTCCCATTCGCAACCAAGCCTTGTAACAAGGTTGATTAATGGCGGCCGTAAATTCTCGGAAATAAATGTTAAAATAAAATGACTTCTGATGTTCGTATAAATGGATTGAAATTTGGCAAGATGAGTAAGAAAGTCTAATAGTACACGAAAATGTAAAAAAATTAAAATCAAAAATTTGATCATAGGGGCACTTTAATATACCTGAGCAGGTTAGGCACGGCGACAGGTCACGACGGTCCTTGTAGCCACGAAGAGTTTAAGTTGATTTTTCTTCCTTCAGACGACCTCAACAGTATTCTTTCAATTACTATGAATTAATTACTGTAAATTTGAAACACGTTTTTTACCCTTTTACAGGAAACGAAACGTGTGACAAAGAGATACAACAACACTTGAATCGATCCTCAAAGCCATCAATATTCTCAAAGTGCAAGAGGCAGGATAGGAAACGTTTTTATTGTCCGTGGAAGGAGTTTATCCAAAATAAAGTTTATCGCGATCGAAGTTGACATGGCAAACATGGCAAACTGGTCAGAACATGGAAACATCTCTCAAAACGGGACTGAAGCAGTGGATTCCAGCAAGGTACAAACTGTGATGATTCTGCAACTGTTGTGCTTCTCCATCATAATAGTAGTTGGTTCCGTTGGTAATGCGTTAATCTGCCTGGCAATCCTCAGTCGAAAGAAACGGAAGACAAGCGAATATTTCATTCTCAATCTAGCAATAACTGACTTATCTTCCAGCATTGTCAGTATTCCACTCGACATTATAGAGCGCTTAGCTGGGTACTTTCCTTTTGGATCGTTTCTGTGCAAGTTAGTCTATCCTCTTCAGACTATTCTCATGGCCGTTTCCGTGGCAACCTTGTTGGCAATGAGCCTTGAACGACATCGAGCAATAATGCACCCCTTAAAGCCCCGGATGAAGGGGAGAAAACCCATAGTCATGATCTTTGTTATCTGGGTCGGAAGCACTTTCCTTGTATCTCCTTATATCTATGTACTAGGTTTTGATGGCTTCTACTGCACTGAATATTGGCCAGGCACAGCGTTTGTCAAGGCTTACACCATGTCTGTGTTTATTGTACTCTACATTTGCCCGCTCTGTGGCGTAACTGTCGCTTACGTCAGAATAGGACGGAAGCTGTACAGAGACATCAACAACATGAAAGTTATCATGGCCGATTCTGAAGGAGGACTGACGGGAAGACAGATGCTCAAAACTCGCGCTCATCGCAATGTGCGCATTGTGAAAATTTTCGTGACAGCTGTTGTCGCGTTTGCAGTGTGCATGTTGCCAAACCATATAATGTGGCTTTGGAATGATTACGGCGATGGAGGCAGCTCTGACTATTTTACTGATCTGTTGGTTTTTACTAACATACTGGTATACGCTAACAGCTGTATTAATCCATTTATATTTGGCACTCTTCAGACACGTTGTACCAACTGCAAAGAGTTCATCAAAGGCTCAGACAGCAGAGATGAAAACAGTGGTCACAAGAGAATGTTCTCGATGCGAATGTCCTTTACAAGCTCGTCGAAACTGAAGACCAACATTCGTGGAACTCTACGAGGCCCGAGTCTAAACTACCGCAGCGTTGTTCTCCGAACGGGAACTGGTGTTACTGCAAGAGGCACGTTAAAAGAAGTGCAGAAGCTTGGTGGCAGCACTGACGTAGAGAGCAATGTTTGAACTGCTGTTTTTAGACATTCGGTTTTGGTACCCGTTATCATATGTAACGCAAATGTTTTGAACCCAGGTGCATTGTACGGAGGTTTAATTCTGAGCAGAACTGTTGTTGCTGTTTACATTGGCAGACGTTTTGACAAACCTAAACGGAAGTAAGCTTTCGAATCAAGTAAAGATGACTTCCGCTCATGTTGTCGAAACGTCAGTCAATGTTAATAGTCTTAATAAAAAGAGTTTTTTTCCAAACTACACTACTCTATTTGACAAAAGAACTAGTTAGCGTAAGATTCATCAACAAAAAGTCGGCATATAGCAATGATTTTGCTGCTTCTAGAGGACTGTGGCGTCACCTGGCATTGCTGCAGTTAGCGAGAAAAAACTATTTAATAAATCTACCAAAAATAATGATAGAGTATTTTAAAGCCCTTTTATTAAAGTATCGATCTCATAGAGGTTGTCACCAAACGGGTTGTTTGATAAACAGAGTATAACTGATAAAGACATTTAAAATTACTATTACTCAAACAGACATTAGTAAATCTATGCTAACTTATCTTACACTAAACAAAAGTGCTTGGGCCTTTATTAAAGATCGAGTTGCTCTAACAGAAATTTTATACGATAATTTAACTGCTAAGCATGCTTCCTATTTCATAGCGTTAAGAAATGCTCTGTCGGTTTTAATTCCTTCACCTCCCGAAATGTCGCAACAACTAAGCAGTTATATGTCTCTACCCAGTGCAAAATAAAGTTTAGAATGACGACGATTTTCTATTACATAAATTTTATTCTTCCCTTCTCATATTAAATTAAAACAGATACTTTAAAAACTTAAGCTTAATATGATGTTGTTGTTAAATTAAGAAAATGGAAATAAACGAAGTTTACCTGTAAAAGGAATTTGTTCTATAAACTCGAGCTCTCTTAAAATTATCGACTGGCATCCTTAGATCCTTGTCTCTAAACACGTTTAGAGATTTTCTCTAAACACATATGAGATTTTCTACACCCCTTTGCGCTCTTTCTGTATTGTTTAATATATCTTTTTTTAATAAATAGAGGTTATTCAAAGAAATATTGTGTAATACGGCTGAATATTTTTACGAATTAATAAAAACTGACGAGTAAAAATGACCAGTCGTCAACAGGACTCAAAAGTTAGAACAAATGGTACCATGTCAAAGTACAACTGAAGAGATTTCATTTGAATGGTCACACCACAAAATTTCATCAACAGACTCAAAAGTTAGAACAAATGGTACCATACAAAAGTACTGCTGAAGAGGTTTCATTTAAATGGTCACACCATAGGATTTCATCAACAGACTCAAAAGTTAGAACAAATGGTACCATGTAAAAGTACTGCTGAAGAGGTTTCATTTAAATAGTCACCATAGGATTTCATCAACAGACTCAAAAGTTAGAACAAATGGTACCATGTAAAAGTACTGCTGAAGAGGTTTCATTTAAATAGTCACACCATAGGATTTCGTCCACATACTCAAAAGTTAGAACAAATGGTACCATGTAAAAGTACAGCTGAGGAGGTTTCATTTGAATGGTCACACCATAGGATTTCGTCAACAGACTCAAAAGTTATAACAAATGGTATCATGCAAAAGTACTGCTGAAGAGATTTCATTTGAATGGTCACACCATAGGATTTCATCAACAGACTCAAAAGTTAGAACTGCCATGTCTCCATAATTAACTCTGGGAGTGAACGGGTAAACATAACTAATGCTTTAAAAGTCAAAGTACCTCCTAGTGATATCGAGACTCCTCACAAACTAAGACAAAAAAGCGGCATCCGGCCGGTTATGGTAAAGTTCCGTGCAGCCATAAAATGAAATTTTAACTTTACAAATATATAATCAAGCGAAAGAATATTCGGGTTTCCAACCTCTTCCCCGGGTTTGGCACCGCATCAGTCAGTTTGAATTTAAACTGTGACTTTAACACGGTAGCTGCATTAAGTGGATAATAAGCATAATGGTAAAATCTTCACTTATGAAAGTTAAACAAATGATACAAGACTGCCTGGTTTATATGCGAACAGGCCATCAAAAGAAGGAAGGACGGTTTGTTGATCAGCGTTTGAACACTTGATGGGAAACTATATATTTGTTAAAATTTCCACAGAAGGAACACGGATAAGAATATTTTAAGAGGAAGACTTTGATTAACCTTGAAGCCCATTAGAGTGAAAGGAGAAAGGAGAGTTTTGCAGAAATTTAAGAGCGCTTTCCATTTGTTAAGACTGACTGGTCGGACCATCCAGTTCTTAAATGGAACGCGTCAGTTCCGAGAACTGGTTCCTGACAGACTGGTCCTACTCTGCGTGTACAACCCACTAGTTCTGCCAGCTCTATCCTACAATTCACTCAAACGAAGCTGCAGCCGCGCGAAACCAGCGCGAAAAAAATCCGTCGTCTGCCATTACGCAGAAACGGGATGGAGGAACTGACCATCATTAACTTCGTGGACTTCCGGCTGAAAACACCAAATTACTAACATCCACAACTCTTTAGATGCACAGCTAAAAGCATCAAACAATTCTTTTATAACATAGCGAAAGGAAAAGAAAATAACTGATCGCATGACTGAACGAAAGACTAAGACGGAACGCTTTTGCACCAAGATTTAGTTTTAATAAATAAAGAGCACGGTTATTCCTGATATTGTACGACACGAATTTCAATTACTAGTAAGTCGGGCTGCTCCGACTTATAAATTCGGTCGTAAGAAAAGAGCGCTTTTCAAGTGGTTTGTAGCCTGCGGCGAAGTGTTAGTGACGTCATATCAGTTGACATAGCAACTTCAAGCTCGTGGATGAATTGGATTTATTTACAACATAAGAAAAATGAAAATGACGAAACGAAACAAATCAAGTAAAAGGAGCTGAACTTACATTATTGCCGGTTTTGGCGAGAATACTATTCGATAACGATTTCCTTTTCTTTCTTTTCGAGCAACAGATAAATGGATGCAATAAAGTTGAAGTTAAAGTTAAAGTTGACCTTGCATGCACAAGTGATTGCGAAAGACTGATTAAAGGTTTGAAATGACTTAGTCACGCGCCTGACGGATTACCTTGTGTGACCGGAAAAGCGACTGTAAAACAAATCACAACAATTGAATTAATTCTTGTACCTTAGGGGAACTTACAAGACCCTTAAAGCACGACTTCACTACTCGAAGAGTTCTTGTTAATCGCATCAATAATATAATTCGAGATTAAAAAATCTAAGTGGACTTTATTGCACTAAAAACGTGAGGGATATTTTCTATCAATTTTAAACCAATAGAGAAACAGCAAAAAAAAAAAAAAACATTTAAGTGCCCCTGATTGACGCGAGTGCAACGTAGGTGTCCAATTACAGCTTTCCAATTACAAAAACGTTGTAACTGGATAGCTGTAATTGGACTTCCACATGACCGCGCGCTTATTACGTGAGAAATGGGCTCGCGAACGACCGATAACAATTGAGAATTTTGCTATTGATACGATTAAATTTCTAATCAATATTTTGGCAATTTTTAATATCTTTTGTCGCTTTTGTTACTATTTAATTTTGTATATCTAATAGCAGTATTAACAGGGTAAATTTGTCAGTGGGGGTTGCCGGATTGTCGGGGTTTTCATACAAGAAAATGACTGAGCTTTTGTTCTGGCATCGAAAATTAAAGTGGTCGTAAAAACAACGTGATCGCCATCGCAAGGTTCCACTGTACTGCGAGACAAATTTACATTTTTCAATTTAAAAATGTCAAGGGGGGCTTTTAAATGTCAAAAAAGCGATATTACAAAGTGCGATAATGCACACTACCTGCACGACTAAGCGTTTGATCAGCGAATTTAAAACAGGAATAGCAGCAGAACAGCTGGTCTCACTATCTCCCTAATCGTCTCGCAGTAAGATCCATAGCGTTCCGTTAACTAAATGCAACAGAACAGAAAATGGCAAACTTCACTGAACATGGAAACTTACTGAACCAAACAAGCCGATTGCCAACAGGAATAGGTGTATTCTTTTCAGCTTTAAACATTTTTCTTTCCATAACCGCAACTCTGGGCAATGCTCTGATCCTGATTGCTCTTCGTAAAGTATCTACTGTTCATCCGCCAACAAGACTGCTGATTCGAAACCTGGCAGTCACCGATCTTTGCGTTGGTTTTATGTAGCAGCCACTCTATGCCATACATCTAAGAATGCTGGATGCTGCTATAAAGATACCAGACTTCAAAATGTTGAACTACGTTTCAGTTTTAAGTTATGCTTCAAGTTATGTTTTGTGTCAAGTATCGATCTTTACATCGACCGTGGACAGACTTCTCGCTCTGCTGCTAGGCCTGAGATACAGACACGTTGTAACTTTGTGGCGAGTTGGTGTTCTTATAGCCTGTTTTTGGTTAATTGCTGTTTCATGTGCATTAATGTTATTTCTAAGTTATCGTGTCGTCGCAACTACATCTATAATTTTTGCAATACTCTCTCTTGTCATCTCAGTCTTTTCTTACACGAAGGTCTTCCTTCGACTACGACAGCACCAAGCTCAGGTACAACAGAATGTTCACCACATAGGACAACCAAACGGAGCAGGAATTCCACAGAACATAGAAAGATACAAGAAGATAGTTTATAGCATAGCTTGGTTGCAGTTAGCATTAATTGTATGTTATGCTCCTTCTATTTTGTCTATTTTACTAATACAGATTAATGGCAGGAGCGGTGTGAGTGCGGATATCGTTATGATATCTACATCAACCCTCTGGGAATCAGCACAACTCAGTAAATAGGTGAGCATGTGGTCCAGCCAGGAATCGAGCCTGAGTCTCCATATTACCGGTCATATGCCACTCGGCCCCTGAACCAACCACGCTGGAATTTGTAATTAATTAGAGAGATTTGGTCCGTGCACCGCCGATCAACCGGGAAGTCAAGCGAAGTGAGCTTGATTGCAGAAAATGTGTCGGCACTCCTCGGAGCTAGCCACAATAAGGCCGATGTAAAGCTGGGTTCCCAGCGGCCGAGTGGCCTCCGACCGGCAATCAGGAGACCGAGGTTCGATCCTGGAGGACCACATTTTAACTCATTTACTGTTCCCAATTTACCGATATAAACCCAATCGAAAAAACATAGTAGGGAAAAAATCACAAACCATAAACGATACAACACAATGCAATAGAGGTTTTGCACGGCAGCCATGTTGCAATTTTTTTCTGTTTCCCAGATAACCATTCGGTCGTATATCTCATGGTTTATAATTTTTACGCGACAATGTTTTTTTTTGCTATCAGGTATGTATGTATATAATTTTTGTTATCAGGTATGTATGTATATATATATATATATATATATATATATATATATATATATATATATATATATATATATATAATTATATATATATATAGTATATACTGACAGTGGATAGCATTGTTGGCGCGCTCTGATTGGCTACTGAAACTCGGAATAGCAAGTGCTATTCACCTCCCAGCAATTTGCGCGCGAAAATTGTAATCGTTGACAGGAATAAATGAGTTAAAAAGCATCATTTTTGTTATATTATCTCACTGTTTCAGTATATACTACAACAACTATTCACCTCAGTGTAGGTGGGTAGTGGTGGATATATACTAAGTCCCGTAGCGTGTTTTTATCGCTCATTACGGAATGAACATACGTGGTTTCTGTACCGCAATTTGAACGCAGTGTCACAAAGTCTGACGTATGTTTTATGCAGAGTATGTAGTTGCAGGTTTCAGAAGTTATTCATCGCTTTATATTGCTACAGTTCTGCTGTTTCGTGTGGTCAAGAGATGACCACAATCATCCAAGCAACTTGAGCGAATGACCGTTAATTTAACTGCTGGGGGTATTATATACGGTCATATGGCCGTTAATTTAAAAGTTAGTAGGCAGCGCGCACGCAGTTGCGTTACATTATGTTATTCTAAAGTTCCTGAGTGTAGTTGTAGAGTGGTCATTCGCTCAAGTTGCTAACCTGATAAACATAAACATAAAAAGTTTATCCAGAATTTGGTTAACTTAATCAGTGGAATTTATTCTAAGTTATTTGCCGAATGATCTATGGCTGATTAACTGATCAGTGAAATCATTAAATTATCTTTCTATAAAACAAATAAAGTAACTCAGACAAATTTCTTTTTTCAGGCATTGTTCGCATCTTCTTATTTTCAGTGTAGGGATTTGAAAACAAACAGACAAGAACGCTAATGGAAGCGACGAGGTCGCGATAAGTGATTATATTTTGACAGCTCTCCCACGAGTTACCGTGTTACCGCGTGCACGAGCTAACTTTTCAATTATTTCTTTGAATAGTCAACCAACCCATAAAAAGTGCAACAGTACACGTTTAATAAAAATTTTAGCATACAAATTATGCAAATATCTCTCCATGTAAAAATTATGTACTTTTCAACACACTTCATTTTGCCAATGCTTTTATTTACAGAAGCCACAGCTGCAACTCGCGATTGGTTTTGGTTTTACTTCACACTGGTTGATTAAGTGGCCCCTTTTTTTAGCCAATGACAAGGGGTAGCAATGCAAAACCAAAGCAATTGCGACATTACTTTCGACACAATTAAAAATCGCTCTGTTTTCAGATGTTATACTAAATTAATTTTTGAAGTAATAAAAATCTTCACAATCCCGCTAACTTAGTTTGTACAGTGATCAGCGATTTGGACCTTTTTTTTTGTAGCGAAATGAACCGTTCTTAAAATGTTGCTAAAAAATTGTACATCCGTGCATCATCGACAAAAAAGTAAATTAGGTTTTTTGATACACTTCTGGGATGTCGCTTAATGGATTTTTCGATATCTTTTCTATTGTTGTATAGCTTTATAATTGCTGCACTTGTGGAGGTGTTTCCAACAACATCACTGCAGTTGAGAGAAAGGAAAGTTAATATTCACAGATAAATATATTGATGGCTAATTTGCTTAAAATATGTTTTAACGGCCTTTTGTCAGATAATTCGTCTTTTTAATTGCTGTTGATAATGGGATGTTCCACTTGAAGAAATTGATTTTCCGTCCACTATGTTCACTCAATTTTTGTGAACATGATAATCCATTAAAGGTCCTTAAAGTTGATGGTTCAAAACTTTATAAAGCATCAGTTACATAACCTAAACCGCTTCAAACCGGTGGCTGGTAAGTTGCTCCAGTTAACAGTCGAGAAAAATGTTCAACCAGAGTAAGGAGATGGCTTCAAGCCAAGAGACTCCATCCCAATGTGAATTTCACATTTTTCTGGGAGGAACTCTTGACCATACTACCACTGAGGCTTACACTGTGCTTGTGTTCATTATAGTCGTGAGCATAATAGCTTGTCCCATCACAACTGTTTTGAACGCACTGGTTATAATCGCTGTGAAAACTAAGCCGCGACTTCAATCCATGTCCAACATTGCAATCGCTTGTTTGGCGACCACGGATGGGATAATGGGAGTAATCGGACAACCTCTTTTTATTGCATCGGTTGCAGCAATGATGCTAGGAAAGACTTCCAGTGCGTACTGTTTACTAATAGTATTATCGAGTAACGTTATAAGAGTACTAGCTATGGCATCGCTATTTCTCCTGGCACTGATAAACGTGGAGCGGTATATTGCCATAAAACATTCGCTGGAGTACATCACCATCGTCACTAAGGCTCGTTTGATACGTTCGTCTGCTGTCCTGTGGATAATAACATTGCTCTTAACCGTGCCTTTAGCTATCATAAACATTACCATTTACATGACCGTTAGCAATATACCTGTATCCTTTTGTATCGCCGCCATCATATTCTGTCAAGTCGTGCTTTACCGCGAGACTCGTCGACACGAAAAACAAATCGCTGCCCAGCAAGTCTCATTGGAAGCCAGAGAAAAATTCTTAAAGGACCAGAAAGTTTTAAAAATGACAACAACTGTACTTGTTTTCTTGGTTTTGACTTATTTACCTGCAATTATTGTTCGAATACTAATAGTATATAAAGTCTTAAAGTCTGTAAATTCAGCATACATTGCCTTTTTTACAGCAACCATGGCAGCAATTTTCAACTCGTTTGTTAACCCTATTATTTACTGTGTCAGAATGAGACAGTTTCGCGTTGCGTTTATTGAAGTTATGTTAAGAAAAAGCAGTGCACAAGCTGAGGACATGGAATTGCGAGTTTGTGGAAAATTGAACTCCGTGTCGCCGCTCGAAGAAGCTCAAAAACAACAACAATAATAATAGAAGCAATGAGAATACTAACTAACGTATGTTACAAAGTTGTATCGTCTAAATCAACCTGTACCTAAATTAATTATAAGCATATTAAAATTTTCCTAAAACAGGAATTAATGAACATGTCTTCTTGGATATATCTTTGTTTTTATAGAATGCTAATTTCTCGTTTTATTCAATTAGCGAAACTTTTTTTACCGATTGAGGGGTGAATTGTCTTTCTTCGAGGTCTCCTGTGACTAGATCACTAAAATTAATAATCTTAAGCAATGTCTTGTGGGAGGGATCCAAATAAAGCGTCTTTTTTGCTACATGTTGTTTACCATTTTTTTTTTAAACAAGATTTCGCTTTCCTTATTTTCATGTTATGTCGCCAAATGCCACCAAATATACAACTTAATTAGATAATAAGATTCTATAGAGCACATTACAAGCCGTAGTTTGGAGATAAAGTACACGATTGCTGGGATGCAGGGACGTAGCTACCTGTACGTACGTACGCACGTAATGAACGACTATTGGCGGAGTTTAACCAGAATTTGGTTAACTTAATCAGTGGAATTTATTCTAAGTTATTTGCCAAATGATCTATGGCTGATTAACTGATCAGTGAAATCATTAAATTATCTTTCTATAAAACAAATAAAGTAACTCAGAGAAATTACTTTTTTCAGGCATTGTTCGCATCTCCTTATTTTCAGTGTAGGGATTTGAAAACAAACAGACAAGAACGCTAATGGAAGCGACGAGGTCGCGATAAGTGATTATATTTTGACAGCTCTCCCACGAGTTACCGCGTTACCGTGCACGAGCTAACTTTTCAATTATTTCTTTGAACAGTTCAACCAACCCACAAAAAGTGCAACAGTACACGTTTAATAAAATTTTGGCAAGCATACAAATTATGCAAATATCTCTCCATGTAAAAATAACGTTTTCAAACTTAACTTAATAACATACTGCATTTTGGCAATGCTTTATTTACAGAAGCCACAGCTGCAACTCGCGATTGGTTTCGGTTTTACTTCACACTGGTTGGTTAAGTGGCCCCTTTTTTGAGCCAATGACAAGGGGTAGCAATGCAAAACCAAAGCAATTGCGACATTACTTTCGACACTCAATCAAAAATCGCTCTGTTTTCAGATGTTATACTAAATTAATTTCTTAAGTAATAGAATCCTGTTCACAATCCTGTTAACTTGGCTTGTACAGTGATCAGATATTTGGACCTTTTATTTGAAGCGAAATGAACCTTTGAAGTTTTTGAAATAACACATGTTGCTCAAAATATGTACATCCGTGCATCATCGACAAAAAAGTAAATTAAATTTTCTGATACACTTCTGGGATATTATTTAATTGATTTTTCAATATTTTTTCTATTGTTATACGTTATAATTGCTGCACTTGTGGTGGTGTTTCCAACAACATCACTGCAGTTGAGAGATATGAAAGTTAATATTCACAGATAAACATATTGATGGCTAATTTGCTTAATTTGCCTAATGTATGTTTAACAACCTCTTCTCAGATAATTCGTCTTTTTTAATTGCTGTTTATAATGGGATGTTCCACTTGAAGAAATTGATTTTCCGGCCACTGTGTTCATCAAGTTTTGTGAACATGATAATCCATTAAAGGTCATTAAAGTTGATGGCTCAAAACTTTATAAAGCATCAGTTACATAACCTAAACCGCTTCAAACCGGCGGTTGGTAAGTTGCTCCAGTTAACAGTCGAGAAAAATGTTCAACCAGAGTAAGGAGATGGCTTCAAGCCAAGAGACTCCATCCCAATGTGAATTTCACATTTTCCTGGGAGGAACTCTTGACCATACTACCACTGAGGCTTACGCTGTGCTTGTGTTCATTATAGTCGTGAGTATAATAGCTTGTCCCATCACAACTGTTTTGAATGCACTGGTTATAATCGCTGTAAAAACTAAGCCGCGACTTCAAACCATGTCCAACATTGCAATCGCTTGTTTGGCGACCACTGACGAGATAATGGGAGTGATCGGACAACCTCTTCTTATCGCAAGGCTAGCAGCAATCATACAAGGAAAGACTTCCAGTGCGTATTGTTTACTAATGGCGTTATCGAATAACACTATAAGAGTGCTAGGTATGGCATCACTATTTCTCCTGACAATGATAAACGTGGAGCGGTATATTGCCATAAAACATTCGCTGGAGTACATGACCATCGTCACTAAGGCTCGTTTAATACGTTCGTCTGCTGTCTTGTGGATTATAACATTGCTTCTAACTGTGCCTTTAGCCATCATAGACCGTAACATTTACATAACCGTTAATAATATATGTGCATTCTTTTGTATAGCCGTCATCATATTCTGTCAAATCGTGCTTTACCACGAGACTCGTCGACACGAAAAACAAATCGCTGCCCAGCAAGTCTCATTGGAAGCCAGAGAAAAATTCTTAAAGGACCAAAAAGCTTTAAAAATGACAACAACTGTACTTTTTTTCCTGGTTTTGAGTTATTTACCTTTATTTATTGTTCGAATACTAAATAATAATAGTAAATAATGTCATTAAGTCTGTAAATTCAGCATACATTGCCACTTTTTCAGCAACCATGGCAGTAGTTTTCAATTCGTTTGTTAACCCTATTATTTACTGTGTCAGAATGAGACAGTTTCGCGTTGCGTTTATTGAGGTGCTGTTAAGAAAAAGCAGAGCACAAGCTGAGGAAATGGAATTGCGAGTTTGTGAAAAATTGAACTCCGTGTCGCCGTTCGAAGAAGCTCAAAATAACAACAACAATGAGAATAGAAACAATGAGAATACTAACTAACGTATGTTACAAAGTTGTATCGTCTAAATCAACCTGTACCTAAATTAATTATAACCATATTAAAATTTTCCTAAAACAGGATTGGATATATCTTTGTTTTTATAGAATGCTAATTCCTCATTTTATTCAATTAGCGAAACTTTTTTCACCGATTGAGGGGGGAATTGTCTTTCGTCATGGTCTCCTAAGACTAGATCACTAAAATTAATAAAATCTTAAGCAATGTCTTGTGGAAGGGATCCAAATAAAGCGTCTTTTTTGCTAAATGTTGTTTGCCAATTTTTTTAAAATAAAATTTCGCTTTCCTTATTTTCATGTTATGTTGCCAAATGCCACCAAATATACAACTTAATTGGATAATAAGATTGTATAGAGCACAACACAAGCAGTAGTTTGGAGATAAAGTATACACGATTGCTGGGATGCAGGGACGTAGCTACCTGTAAGTACGTACGCACGTGCGTACCTGAAAAAGTGGAAAAATAAGTAAAATTAAAAAAAGTATACGACCTAGTTGAAAATTTATGTGAAGATTTGGTGATTGTGTGTACCTCTGAAAAAGTCCTGGCTACGCCCATATATGGTATGGAAGCGGATAACAGTTCATCAAATTTGATTTTGTAACAGGCGGTCAAGAAATCAAACTTGCCATTCTTGTAGAAGTTTGACTTTTTTAGCAGTTATTTTGTCTTTTTAGTTAATATTTCTTTGCTTCCATCTCTTTTGGGGATGGTTTCTTCCAATTTCAAGATAATAAAGTAAGCTCCAGACCATAATCATGAAAACACGATATATCAGCTGGGACATTGAACCTTTAAAATGCTGGTAAAAATATCACTGATCAAGAAGCGATTGCAAGCAAAAACGAGCTCCAAGTCGGGTGTACATGTCAGCTCGACGGTACAGGTGAAGCAATTATTTCTACATTTTCAGTATTTTTGCTTGTTCATTTGTTTCAAGGCAAACATAATTTGACTTGTGAACGATATACGATATAGAGTGAATTCCACCAAATTAAAACTTTCAACATTTGCACAAAATGATAAACTTTAGGTAGCTAAGTCAGCAAAATCATGACTTCTCTTCAATTTGCCAATAGGCGTGCATATCAACTGATATATAAAATTTGCATATGTATATATAGGTAAAGGACTGTGTAATGTTTTGATGTCGAGACTGAATAATCTGATAAAACAAAAGCAAAAAATAGAAATGGAAAAAGACATTTGACTTAACTTGTTTTTCCAGGCGTTGCTTTCAATTTCTACATTTTTAAAACCATGATTTCATAACAAATCATTTTAATGAACGACTATTGGCGGAGTTTATCCAGAATTCGGTTAACTTAATATAATCAGTGGAATTTATTCTAAGTTGTTTTGCCGAATGATCTATGGCTGATTAACTGATCAGTGAAATCATTAAATTATCTCTCTATAAAAGAAATTAAGTAACTCAGACAAATTACTTTTTCAGGCATTGTTCGCATCTTCTTATTTTCAGTGCATGGATCTGAAAACAAACAGACAAGAACGCTAATGGAAGCGACGAAGTCGCGATAAGTGATTATATTTCGACAGCTCTCCCACGAGTTACCGCGTTACCGTGCACGAGCTAACTTTTCAATTATTTCTTTGAACAGTTCAACCAACCCATAAAAAGTGCAACAGTACACGCTTAATAAAAATTTTAGCAAGCATACAAATTATGCAAATATCTCTCCATGTAAAAATTACTTTTCAACACACTTCATTTTGCCAATGCTTTTATTTACAGAAGCCACAGCTGCAACTCCCGATTGGTTTTGGTTTTACTTCACACTGGTTGATTAAGTGGCCCCTTTTTTTAGTCAATGACAAGGGGTAGCAATGCAAAACCAAAGCAATTGCGACATTACTTTCCATACTCAATAAAAAATCGCTCTGTTTTCAGATGTTTTGCTAAATTAATTTCTTAAGTAATAGAATCCTGTTCACAACCCTGTTACCTTAGCTTGTACAGTGATCAGATATTTGGACCTTTTATTTGTAGCGAAATGAGCCTTTCTTAAATAATACATGGTGCTCAAAATATGTAGATCCGTGCATCATTGACAAAAAAGTAAATTACGTTTTCTGATACACTTCTGGGATATTACTAATAATTTATTTTTCAATATTTTTTCTATTGTTGTACGTTATAATTGCTGCATTTGTGGAGGTGTTTCCAACAACATCACTGCAGTTGAGAGTTATGAAAGTTAATATTCACAGATAAACATATTGATGGCTAATTTGCTTAATTTGCTTAATATATGTTTAACGGCCTCTCCTCAGATAATTCGTCTTTTTAATTGCTGTTCATAATGGGATGTTCCACTTGAAGAAATTGATTTTCCGGCCACTGTGTTCATCAAGTTTTGTGAACATGATAATCCATTAAAGGTCATTAAAGTTGATGGTTCAAAACTTTATAATGCATCAGTTACATAGCCTAAACCGCTTCAAACCGGCAGTTGGTAAGTTGCTCCAGTTAAAAGTCGAGAAGAATGTTTAACCAGAGTAAGGAGATGACTTCAAGCCAGGAGACTCCATCCCAATGTGAATTTCACATTTTCCTGGGAGGAACTCTTGATCATACTACCACTGAGGCTTACGCTGTGCTTGTGTTCATTATAGTCGTGAGCATAATAGCTTGTCCCATCACAACTGTTTTGAATGCACTGGTTATAATCGCTGTGAAAACTAAGCCGCGACTTCAAACCATGTCCAACATTGCAATCGCTTGTTTGGCGACCACTGACGGGATAATGGGAGTGATCGGTCAACCTCTTTTTATTGCATGGGTTGCAGCAATGATGCCAGGAAAGACTTCCAGTGCGTACTGTCTACTAATGGTATTATCGAATAACGTTTTAAGGGTAATAATTATGGCATCACTATTTCTCCTGACACTGATAAACGTGGAGCGGTATATTGCCATAAAACATTCGCTGAAGTACATCACCATCGTCACTAAGGCTCGTCTGATACGTTCGTCTGCTGTCCTGTGGATTATAACATTGCTCTTAACCGTGCCTTTAGTCATCATAGACATTACCATTTACATAACCGTTAGCAATATAGCTGCGTTTTTTTGTATTGCCGTCATCATATCCTGTCAAGTCGTGCTTTACCGCCAGACTCGTCGACACGAAAAACAAATCGCTACCCAGCAAGTGTCAGTGGAAGCCAGAGAAAAATTTTTAAAGGACCAAAAAGCTTTAAAAATGACAACAACTGTACTTGTTTTCTTGTTTTTGAGTTATTCACCTATTATTATTGTTCGAATACTAATAGTAAATAATGTCATAAAGTCCGTAAATTTAGCATACATTGCCTTTTTTACAACGACCATGGTAATAGTTTTCAACTCGTTTATTAACCCTATTATTTATTGTGTCAGAATGAGACAGTTTCGCGTTGCGTTTATTGAAGTTATGTTAAGAAAAAGCAGTGCACAAGCTGAGGACATGGAATTGCGAGTTTGCGGAAAATCGAAGTCCGTGTCACCGCTCGAAGAAGCTCAAAATAACAACAACAATGATAACAGCAACAATGAGAAGAATAACTAACGTATGTTACAAAGCTGTATCGTTTAAATCAACCTGTACCTAAATTAAGGCATATTAAAATTTTCCTAAAACAGGAATTAATTGACATGTCTTCTTTGATATATCTCTGTTTTTATAGAATGCTTTTTCCTCATTTTATTCAATTACCGAAACTTTTTTCACCGAATTGTCTTTTTTTTCGATTACTCCTGCGACTAGACCACTAAACTTAATAAAATCTTAAGCAATGTCTTGTGCGAGGAATCCAAATAAAGATGTTGTTTGCCATAGAAATATTTTTCCTTATTTTATTCAATTTCCTAAACTTTTTTCACCGAATTGTCTTTTCTCCGCAGTCCCCTGCAATTAGATGATAAAATTAATAAAATCTTAAGCAATGTCTTGTGCGAGGGATCCAAATAAAGTGTCTGTTTTAATTTGCTACATGTTGTTTGCCAAATTTTTAAAACAAAATTTCGCTTTCCTTATTCATAACGAATTCTAGATTTTTTTTTTAAGGATCGCAATAAAAGCTTTTCCTTTTTTTTGTTTGAAAAATTCAACCAAACTATAAGGAAAGTTAACGTGCAACAGTAAACG